>JALDNG010005581.1:0-78947 GCA_024349245.1 Neodontobutis hainanensis
CTTTAGAACAGACTGTAGAGGCGCAGTAGTTCAGACTGTAAATGAGCATTAGAACAGACTATTTATGAGTATTAGAAAATACTCTAGACATGCTTTAGAAGAGACTGTAGAGGTTGCAGAAATACAGACTGTAGACAAGCATTAGAACAGACTGTAGATGTGCAGTAGTACAGACTGTAGACGTTTATTAGAACAGACTGTAGACCTGCACTTAAAGAGACCGTAGATAAGCAGTAGTACAGACTATAGACTTGCATTACAAACAGAATGTATATGAGTATTAGACAAAAATGTAGACATTCTTTAGAACAGACTGTAGAGGTGCAGTAGTTCAGACTGTAAATGAGCATTAGAACAGACTATTTATGAGTATTAGAAAATACTCTAGACATGCTTTAGAAGAGACTGTAGAGGTTGCAGAAATACAGACTGTAGACAAGCATTAGAACAGACTGTAGAAGTGCAGTAGTACAAACTGTAGATGTGCAGTAGAACAGACTGTAGACATTTTTAGAACAGATTGTAGATGTGCAGTAAAACAGACTTTAGTGGAAGAGACTGTAATAGAGCAGTAGTACAGACTTTAATCTGGCATTAGAACATACTGTAGAGGTGCAGTTGAACAGACTGTAGACAAGCATTAGAACAGACTCTATATGAGTATTAGAAAACACTCTAGACATGCTTTAGAACAGATTGTAGAGGTGCAGTAGTTCAGACTGTAGACGAGCATTAGAACAGACTGTATATGAGTATTAGAAAACACTCTAGACATGCTTTAGAACAGAATGTAGAGGTGCAATAATACAGACTGTAGATGAGCATTAGAAAAGACTGTAGAAGTGCAGTAGTACAGACTGTAGATGTGCAGTAGAACAGATTGTAGACGTTTATTAGAACAGACTGTAGACCTGCACTAGAACAGACCGTATATGAGCAGTAGTACAGACTATAGACATGGATTAGAACAGACTGTAGATGTGCATTAGAACAGACTTCATAAGTGCAGTAGTAGAGACTGTAGATGTGTAGTAGAACAGACTGTAGACGTTTATCAGAACAGACTGTAGATGTTTATCAGAACAGACTGTAGACGTGCAGTAAAACAGACTGTAGATGAACAGTAGTACAGACTATAGACTTGCATTAGAACAGACTGTATATGAGTATTATAAAAAACACTGTAGACATGCTTTAGAACAGACTGTAGAGGTGCAGTACTTCAGACTGTAGACGAGCATTAGAACAGACTGTATATGAGTATTAGAAAAAACTCTAGACATGCTTTAGAAGAGACTATAGAGGTGGAGTAATACAGACTGTAGACGAGCATTAGAACAGACTGTAGAAGTGCAGTAGTACAGACGGTAGATGTGCAATAGAACAGACTCTAGACGAGCAGTAGGACAGACTATAGACTTGCATTAGAACAGACAGTAGTTGTACATTAGAACAGACTTTAGATGTGCAGTAGTAGAGACTGTAGACGTTTATTAGAACAGACTGTAGACCTGCACTTAAAGAGACCGTAGATGAGCAGTAGTACAGACTATAGACTTGCATTACAAACAGATTGTATATGAGTATTAGACAAAAATGTAGACATTCTTTAGAACAGACTGTAGAGGCGCAGTAGTTCAGACTGTAAATGAGCATTAGAACAGACTATTTATGAGTATTAGAAAATACTCTAGACATGCTTTAGAAGAGACTGTAGAGGTTGCAGAAATACAGACTGTAGACAAGCATTAGAACAGACTGTAGATGTGCAGTAGTACAGACTGTAGACGTTTATTAGAACAGACTGTAGACCTGCACTTAAAGAGACCGTAGATAAGCAGTAGTACAGACTATAGACTTGCATTACAAACAGAATGTATATGGGTATTAGACAAAAATGTAGACATTCTTTAGAACAGACTGTAGAGGTGCAGTAGTTCAGACTGTAAATGAGTAAATGAGCATTAGAACAGACTATTTATGAGTATTAGAAAATACTCTAGACATGCTTTAGAAGAGACTGTAGAGGTTGCAGAAATACAGACTGTAGACAAGCATTAGAACAGACTGTAGAAGTGCAGTAGTACAAACTGTAGATGTGCAGTAGAACAGACTGTAGACATTTTTTAGAACAGATTGTAGATGTGCAGTAAAACAGACTTTAGTGGAAGAGACTGTAATAGAGCAGTAGTACAGACTTTAATCTGGCATTAGAACATACTGTAGAGGTGCAGTTGAACAGACTGTAGACAAGCATTAGAACAGACTCTATATGAGTATTAGAAAACACTCTAGACATGCTTTAGAACAGATTGTAGAGGTGCAGTAGTTCAGACTGTAGACGAGCATTAGAACAGACTGTATATGAGTATTAGAAAACACTCTAGACATGCTTTGGAACAGAATGTAGAGGTGCAATAATACAGACTGTAGATGAGCATTAGAAAAGACTGTAGAAGTGCAGTAGTACAGACTGTAGATGTGCAGTAGAACAGATTGTAGACGTTTATTAGAACAGACTGTAGACCTGCACTAGAACAGACCGTATATGAGCAGTAGTACAGACTATAGACATGGATTAGAACAGACTGTAGATGTGCATTAGAACAGACTTCATAAGTGCAGTAGTAGAGACTGTAGATGTGTAGTAGAACAGACTGTAGACGTTTATCAGAACAGACTGTAGATGTTTATCAGAACAGACTGTAGACGTGCAGTAAAACAGACTGTAGATGAACAGTAGTACAGACTATAGACTTGCATTAGAACAGACTGTATATGAGTATTATAAAAACACTGTAGACATGCTTTAGAACAGACTGTAGAGGTGCAGTACTTCAGACTGTAGACGAGCATTAGAACAGATTGTAGATGTGCAGTAAAACAGACTGTAGACATGCAGTGGAAGAGACTGTAGTAGAGCATGTCTAGAGTGTTTTCTAAAACTTATACAGTCTGTTCTAATGGTCATCTACAGTCTGAACTTCTGCACCTCTATAGTCTGTTCTAAAGCATGTCTACAGTGTTTTCTAATACTCAAATACAGTCTGTTCTAATGCTCGTCTACATTCTGTACTACTGCACCTCTACAGTCTGTTCTTCTGCACATTGTCAGTCTGTTCTACTGACGTTTACAGTCTGCTCTAATGCTCGTCTACAGTCAGTTCTAAAGCCAAATCTAGAGTCTGTACTACTGCTGCTCTGAAGTTTGTTCAACTGCAAGTCTACAGAATGTTTAACTGAGCTCTACAGTCTGTTCTAATGCCAGTTTACAGTCTGTACTATTGCTGTACTGCAGTCTGTTCTACTGCATGTCTACATTCTGTTTTACTGAACATCTACAGTCTGTTCTAATGCACATCTAAAGTCTGTTCTAATGCAAGTCTAGAGTCTGTACCACTGCTTGTCTACAGTCTGTTCTACTGCACTCCTACAGTCTGTTCTAATAAACGTATACAGTCTTTTCTACTGCTCATCTACAGTCTATACTACTGCACTTCTACAGTCTGTTCTAATGCTCGTTTACAGTCTGTATTACTGCCCTCTACAGTCTGTTCTAAAGAATGTCTAGAGTGTTTTCTAATACTCATATACAGTCTGTTCTAATGCTCGTCTACCCAACTGCACCTCTTCAGTTTGTTCTAAAGCATGTCTACAGTGTTTTGTAAAACTCATATACAGTCTGTTCTAATGCTCACCTACAGTCTGTACTACAGAACCTCTAGAGTCTTTTTCTTCAGCACATTGTCAGTCTGTTCTACTGGACGTTTACAGTCATTTCTAAAGCTTGTCTACAGTCTGTTCTAAAGCCAGTCTACAGAGTCTGTTCTACTGCTGCTGTGAAGTCTGTTCAACTGCATGTCTATAGTCTGTTCAACTGCACCTCTACGTCTGTTTTATTGTATGTCTACATTCTGTTCTAATGTACATCTACAGTCTGTTAAATGCAAGTCAACTGTTCTACTGCACATCTACAGTCTGTGTCTGATCTAATTACAGTCTGTACTACTTCTACAGTCTGTTCTACTGCACTTCTAGTCAGTCTCTTCTAAAGTTTACAGTCATCTACGTCTATACTGCAGTCTCTTCTACAGTCATGTCTATAGTCTGTTTTACTGCACATCTACAGTCTGTTCTAAAGCATGTCTAGAGTGTTTTCTAATACAAATATACAGTCTGTACTACTGCACCTCTAGAGTCTATTCTTCAGTTTCAGTCTCTTCTAAAGCATGTCTACAGTTGTTTGTACAATCTGTTCTACAGTCTGTTCTAATGCTCACCTACAGTCTGTACTACTGCTCTAGAGTCTTTCTTCAGCACATGCCTACAGTCTGTTCTACTGCACCTCTACAGTCACTTCTATTGTACTTGTCTACAGTCTATTCTAATGCACATCTACAGTCTGTTCTAATGCAAGTCTATAAGTCTGTACTACTGTTTGTCTACAGTCTGTACTACTGCACCTCTACAGTCTCTTCTAAAGCATGTCTACATCTATTCTAAGTTCTCTAATACAGTCTGTTCTATTTGTTTACAGTCTGTACTAATGTTCAAGCATTGTCAGTCTTTTCTAATTGTCGACAGTCTGTACTACTGCACCTCTACAGTCTTCTTCATGCAATAATTACAGTCTGTTCTAATGCTCGCCTATAGTCTGAAATACTGCACTCTACAATTCTGTTCTAAAGCATGTCTAGTCTGTTTTCTATACATATACAGTCTGTTCTAAATGCGCTATACAGTCTGTACTACTGCATCTCTACAGTCTTTCTTCTGCATATTGTCAGTCTGTTCTACTGGACGTTTATAGTCTGTTCTAATTGCTGAATACAGTCAGTTCTAAAGCCAGTTTACAGTCTGTACTACTGCTCTACAGTCTCTTCACTGCACTCTACATTTTTACTGCACATCTACAGTCTGTTCTAATGTACATCTACTGTCTTTCTACTGCAAGTCTGCAGTCTGTACTTAGCACATCTACAGTCTGTTCTACTGCATGTGTACAGAGTGTTCTTATAATATCATATACAGTCTGTTCTATTGCTCATCTACAGTATGTACTACTGCACTCTAAAGTCTATTCTTTTGCACATTGTTATCTGTTATTGTCCAGTAGACAGACTGATCTCAGTAGTTTAGAATGTAGACTTGATACATAGAACAGACTGTTCTAGATGCACTTCTACAGTCTTCTAATGCACAGATACAGTCTGTACTATGTAGCAGTCTCTTCTACTGCATGTCTATAGTCTACAGCATTACAGTTTGTTCTAAAGCATGTTCAGAGTCTGTTCTGAGTATATACACACAGTCATAGAGATCTTCTGCAGACTGTAGATGTGCAGTAGAAGAGACTGTAGATGCAGCTGTACAGAATCTGTAAAGCACAATCTAGAACAGTCTGTAGACGTTGCTAAGTAGAAGAGACTGTAGTGCAGTTATTAAAAATGACTATAGTCATGCAGTAGAACAGACTGTAGACAGTCTATTCTAATGACTGTACAGTCTGTGCATTAGAACAGACTGTAGACATGCAGTAGAACATACTGTAGAGGACAGTCTGTACTACAGTAGATGGAGTAGTCTGTTCTAAAGCATTACAGACTATTCTAATACTCATAGAACAGTCTGTTCAATAGATGTCTACAGTCTGTACAGATTGCATTAGAACAGACTGTGGATCAGCATTTGAACAGACTATAGACTCATTAGAACAGATTGTAGATGCAGTAGAAAAGACTGTAGAGGTGCAGTCTGTACAGAATGCAATTATTAGAAATAGACTGTAGACCTCTGCAGAACAGACTGTAGAAGATTATTAGAACAGACTGTAGACTTGCAGTAGAACAGACTCACAGTGCATTAGAAGAGTAGACTGTAGAGGTGCATTAGTACAGACTGTAGTCTGATTATTAGAATAGACTGTATATGCTCGTATTAGACACTCTAGACATGCTTTAGAACAGACTGTAGAGGTGCAGTAGTACAGACTGTAGACCTCACAGAATCAGACTGTAGATGCATTAGAACAGACTTCTAGAAGATGCAGTAGTAGAAAGACTGTAGATATGCAGTAGAACAGACTGTAGATGTGCAGTAAAACAGACTGTACTACTGCACCTCTAGAACAGATTCTAGCATTTACAGACTGTAAATGCATTAGAACAGACTGTAGAGGAACAGTAGAACAAACTGTAGAGCTGCAGTAGTAACAGACTGTAGTTATGTGCAGTAGAACAGACTGTATATTCGAGCAATAGAACAGACTATAGATGTGTGGTAGAGGACTGCATTAGAACAGACTGTAGAAACATTTGAACAGACTGTAGATGTGCAGTAGAACAGACTGTAGATGTGCAGTAGACAGAGACTGTAGATAATTATTAGAACAGACTGTAGATGCAGTAGAACAGACTGTAGAGGTATTAACAGTAAAGACTAGTTATTGGGGATTAGAACAGACTGTAGACAAGCAATAGAACAGACTGTAGATGTTAGAACAGACTGTAGACTGCAATAGAACAGACTGTATGAGCATTAGAACAGACTTATAGAGTGTGCAGTAGAACAGACTGTAGATGGGCATTAGAACAGACTGTAGATGTGTAGTAGAACAGACTGACTAGATCAGTACAGGTATTAGTAGTTGAGACTGTGGAGAGCATTAGAACAGACTGTACATGAGTATTAGAAAAGACTGTAGACATGATTTAGAACAGACTGTAGAGGTGCAGTAGTACAGACTGTAGACTTGCAGTTTAACAGACTGTAGCTGTGCATTAGAACAGACTGTAGATGTGCAGTAGAACAGACTGTAGACTTGCAGTAAAACAGACTGCAGAGCAGAAGTAGTACAGACTCTAGACTGGCATTAGAACAGACTGTAGAGGAGCAGTAGTACAGACTGTAGACTTGCATTATAACAGATTGTAGATGTGCATTAGAACAAGCTATAGATGTACAATAGAAGTGACTTTAGACATGCATTTGTACAGACTTCAGTGCAACAGCAGTAGTACACACTCTAGATTGGATTTAGAACAGACTGTAGACGATCATTAGAACAGACTGTAAACGCCAGAAGAAGAGACTGACAATGTGCAGAAGAATAGACTGTAGAGGTGCAGTAGTACAGACTGTAGATGAGCATTAGAACAGACTGTATATGAGTTTTACAAAACACTCTAGACATGCTTTAGAACAGTCTGTAGAGGTGCAGTAGTTCAGACTGTAGACGAGCATTAGAACAGACTCTATATGAATATTAGAAAACACTCTAGACATGCTTTAGAACAGACAGTAGGTGCAGTTGTACAGACTGTAGGCGAGAGCATTAGAACAGACTGTATATTAGTATTAGAACAGACAATCTAGATATGCTTTAGAACAGACTGTAGAGGTGCAGTAATACAGACTGTAGACAGCATTAGAACAGACTGTAGAAGTCCAGTAGTACAAACTGTAGATGTGCAGTAGTAACAGACTGTAGATGTACAATTAGAACAGACTGTAGAGGTGCAGTTAAACAGTTTGTAGACTTGCAGTAAAACAGACTTCAGAGAAGAAGTAGAACAGACTCTAGATTGGCTTTAGAACAGACTGTAGATGAGCATTAGAACAGACTGTAAACGACCTGTAGAACAGACTGACAATGTGCAGAAGAATAGACTGTAGAGGTGCAGTAGTACAGACTGTAGACGAGCATTAGAACAGACTGTATATGAGTATTAGAAAACACTCTAGACATGCTTTTAGAACAGACTGTAGAGGTGCAGTAGTTCAGACTGTAGACAGCATTAGAACAGACTCTATATGAGTATTAGAAAACACTCTAGACATGTTTTAGAACAGACTGTAGAGGTTCAGTAATACAGACTGTAGACGAGCATTAGAACAAGACTGTAGAAGTGCAGTTGTACAGACTGTAGATGTGCAGAAGAACAGACTGTAGACGATATTAGAACAGACTGTAGACCTGCACTAGAACAGACTGTAGATGTGCATTAGAACAAACTGACTGTAGATGTTCATTAGAACAGACTGTAGACCTGCACTTAAAGAGACCGTAGATGAGCAGTAGTACAGACTATAGACTTGCATTAGAACAGACTGTATATTAGCATTAGAACAGACTGTAGACATTCTTTAGAACAGACTGTGTGCAGAAGAATAGACAGAGGTGCAGTAGCAGACTGTAGATGAGCATTAGAACAGACTGTATATGAGTTTTAGAAAATACTCTAGACATGCTTTAGAACAGACTGTAGAGGTGCAGAAATACAGACTGTAGAAAAGCATTAGAACAGACTGTAGAAGTGCAGTAGTACAAACTGTAGATGTAGAACAGACTGTAGACATGCTTTAGAACAGACTGTAGAGGTGCAGTAGTACAGACTGTAGACTTTCATTAGAACAGACAGTAGATGTACATTAGAACAGATTGTAGATGTGCAGTAAAACAGAATTTAGAACAGACTGTAATAGAGCAGTAGTACAGACTTTAATCTGACATTAGAACAGACTGTAGAGGTGCAGTTGAACAGACTGTAGATGTGCATTAGAACAGACTCTATATGAGTATTAGAAAACACTGTAGACATGCTTTAGAACAGACTGTAGAGGTGCAGTAGTTCAGACTGTAGACGAGCATTAGAACAGACTGTAGATGTGCAGAACAGACTGTAGATGTTTATTAGAACAGACTGTAGACTTGCAGTAGAACAGACTGTAGATAAGCAGTAGTACAGACTATAGACTTGCATTAGAACAGACTGTAGATGTGCATTAGAACAGACTGTATATGAGTATTATAAAAACACTGTAGACATGCTTTAGAACAGACTGTAGAGGTGCAGTAGTTCAGACTGTAGACGAGCATTAGAACAGACTGTATATGAGTATTAGAAAACACTCTAGACATGCTTTAGAAGAGACTATAGAGGTTCAGTAATACAGACTGTAGACGAGCATTAGAACAGACTGTAGAAGTGCAGTAGTACAGACGGTGTAGATGTGCAAAAGAAACACAGACTGTAGACGAGCAGTAGGACAGACTATAGACTTGCATTAGAACAGACAGTAGTTGTACATTAGAACAGACTGTAGATGTGCAGTAAAATAGACGTTAGACGTGCAGTGGAAGAGACTGTAGAGCAGTAGTACAGATTGTAAACTGGCATTAAAACAGACTGTACAGGTGCGATTGAACAGACTGTTGACATGCAGTTGAAAAGACTTCAGAGCAGCAGTAGTACATACTCTAGATTGGATTTAAAACTGACTGTAGACAAGCATTAGAACAGACTGTAAACGTCCAGTAGAACAGACTGACAATATGCAAAAGAATAGACTGTAGAGATTCAGTAGTATAGACTGTAGACGAGAATAAGAACAGACTGTATATGAGTATTAAAAACACTGTAGACATGCTTTAGAACAGACTGTAGAGGTGCAGTAGTTCAGACTAAAGACGAGCTTTAGAACAGACTCTATATGAATATTAGAAAACACTCTAGACATGCTTTAGAACAGATTATAGAGGTGCAGTAATACAGACTGTAGATGAGCATTAGAAAGACTGTAGAAGTGCAGTAGTACAGACTGTAGATGTGCAGTAGAACAGATTGTAGAGCTTATTAGAACACACTGTAGATCTAGACTAGAACAGACCGTAGATGAGCAGTAGTACAGACTATAGACTTGCATTAGAACAGACAGTAGATGTGCATTAGAATAGACTTTAGATGTGCAGTAGTAGAGACTGTAGACGTTTATTAGAACAGACTGTAGACCTGCACTTAAAGAGACCGTAGATGAGCAGTAGTACAGACTATAGACTTGCATTACAAACAGATTGTATATGAGTATTAGACAAAAATGTAGACATTCTTTAGAACAGACTGTAGAGGCGCAGTAGTTCAGACTGTAAATGAGCATTAGAACAGACTATTTATGAGTATTAGAAAATACTCTAGACATGCTTTAGAAGAGACTGTAGAGGTTGCAGAAATACAGACTGTAGACAAGCATTAGAACAGACTGTAGATGTGCAGTAGAACAGACTGTAGACGTTATTAGAACAGACTGTAGACCTGCACTTAAAGAGACCGTAGATAAGCAGTAGTACAGACTATAGACTTGCATTACAAACAGAATGTATATGAGCATTAGACAAAAATGTAGACATTCTTTAGAACAGACTGTAGAGGTGCAATAGTTCAGACTGTAAATGAGCATTAGAACAGACTATTTATGAGTATTAGAAAATACTCTAGACATGCTTTAGAAGAGACTGTAGAGGTTGCAGAAATACAGACTGTAGACAAGCATTAGAACAGACTGTAGAAGTGCAGTAGTACAAACTGTAGATGTGCAGTAGAACAGACTGTAGACATTTTTTAGAACAGATTGTAGATGTGCAGTAAAACAGACTTTAGTGGAAGAGACTGTAATAGAGCAGTAGTACAGACTTTAATCTGGCATTAGAACATACTGTAGAGGTGCAGTTGAACAGACTGTAGACAAGCATTAGAACAGACTCTATATGAGTATTAGAAAACACTCTAGACATGCTTTAGAACAGATTGTAGAGGTGCAGTAGTTCAGACTGTAGACGAGCATTAGAACAGACTGTATATGAGTATTAGAAAACACTCTAGACATGCTTTAGAACAGAATGTAGAGGTGCAATAATACAGACTGTAGATGAGCATTAGAAAAGACTGTAGAAGTGCAGTAGTACAGACTGTAGATGTGCAGTAGAACAGATTGTAGACGTTTATTAGAACAGACTGTAGACCTGCACTAGAACAGACCGTATATGAGCAGTAGTACAGACTATAGACATGGATTAGAACAGACTGTAGATGTGCATTAGAACAGACTTCATAAGTGCAGTAGTAGAGACTGTAGATGTGTAGTAGAACAGACTGTAGACGTTTATCAGAACAGACTGTAGACGCAGTAAAACAGACTGTAGAAGAACAGTAGTACAGACTATAGACTTGCATTAGAACAGACTGTATATGAGTATTATAAAAACACTGTAGACATGCTTTAGAACAGACTGTAGAGGTGCAGTAGTTCAGACTGTAGACGAGCATTAGAACAGACTGTATATGAGTATTAGAAAAACTCTAGACATGCTTTAGAAGAGACTATAGAGGTGGAGTAATACAGACTGTAGACGAGCATTAGAACAGACTGTAGAAGTGCAGTAGTACAGACGGTAGATGTGCAATAGAACAGACTCTAGACGAGCAGTAGGACAGACTATAGACTTGCATTAGAACAGACAGTAGATGTACATTAGAACAGATTGTAGATGTGCAGTAAAACAGACTGTAGACATGCAGTGGAAGAGACTGTAGTAGAGCAGTAGTACAGATTGTAAACTGGCATTAAAACAGACTGTACAGGTGCGTTTGAAAAGACTGTTGACATGCAGTTGAACAGACTTTAGAGCAGCAGTAGTACATACTCTAGATTGGATTTAAAACTGACTGTAGACAAGCATTAGAACAGACTGTAAACGTCCAGTAGAACAGACTGACAAAATGCAAAAGAATAGACTGTAGAGATTCAGTAGTACAGACTGTAGACGAGAATAAGAACAGACTGTATATGAGTATTAAAAAACACTGTAGACATGCTTTAGAACAGACTGTAGAGGTGCAGTAGTTCAGACTAAAGACGAGCTTTAGAACAGACTATATGAATATTAGAAAACACTCTAGACATGCTTTAGAACAGATTGTAGAGGTGCAGTAATACAGACTGTAGATGAGCATTAGAAAAGACTGTAGAAGTGCAGTAGTACAGACTGTAGATGTGCAGTAGAACAGATTGTAGACGTTTATTAGAACACACTGTAGATCTAGACTAGAACAGACCGTAGATGAGCAGTAGTACAGACTATAGACTTGCATTAGAACAGACAGTAGATGTGCATTAGAATAGACTGTGGACGAGCATTAGAACAGACTATAGATGTGCATTAGAACAGACTGTAGATGTGCATTAGAACAGACTGTAGATGTGCATTAGAACAGACTGTAGATGTGCAGTAGAACAGACTGACGATGTGCAGAAGAATAGATTGTAGAGGTGCAGTAGTTGAGACTTTACACGAGCATTAGAAAAGACTGTAGAGATGCTTTAGAACAGACTGTAGACGTGCAGTAGAACAGACTGTAGACAATTATTAGAACAGACTGTAGACGCCCAGTAGAACAGACTGTAGAAGTGCATTAGAAAAGACTGTGCATTAGAACAGACTATAGTCGGTAGAACAGAATGTAGAAGTGCAGTTGAAAAGACTTCAGAGCAGCATTAGTACAGACTCTAGATTGGCTTTAGAACAGACTGTAGATGAGGTTTAGAACAGACTGTAAAGGTCCAGTAGAACAGACTGACAATTAGAAAAGATTGTAAATGTGCACTAAAACAGACTGTAGACGTGCATTAGAATAGACTGCAGTAGAGTAGTAAACTGGCATTAGAACAGACTGTAGACATGCAGTAGATCAGTCTGTAGATGTGCAGTAGAAGAGACTGTAGAGTTGCAGTAGTACAGAATGTTGATAATTATTAGAACAGACAGTAGACGTGCATTAGATCAGACTGTAGATGTGCATTAGAACAGACTGTAGATGTGCATTAGAAGAGACTGAAGACCTTAGTCTTACTGTAGAACAGACTGTAGACGAGCAGTAGAACAGATTGTAGACTTGCAGTAGAACAGACTGTAGACCTGCAGTAGAAGAGACTGTAGAGGAGAAGTAGAACAAACTGTAGAGGTGGAGTAGTAAAGACTGTAGACAAGCATTAGAACAGTCTGTATATGAGTATTAGAAAACAATACTAGAAATGCTTTACAACAGACTGTAAAGGTGCAGTACTACAGACTGTAGACATTTATTAAAACAGACTGTAGACGTGCAGTAGAACAGACCGTAGATGAGTATTAGAAAACACTATAGACATGCAGTAGAACAGACTGCAGTAGAGCAATAGTACAGACTGTAAACTGGCATTAGAACAGACTGTAGAGGTGCAATTAAACAGACTGTAGTCTTGCAGTTGAAAAGACTTCAAAGCAGCAGTAGTACAGACACTAGATTGGCTTTAGAACTGACTGTAGACGAGTATTAGAACAGACTGTATATGAGTATTAGAAAACACTCTAGACATGCTTTAGAACAGACTGTAGAGGTGCAGTTGTACAGACTGTAGACGAGCATTAGAACAGACTTTAAACGTGCAGTAGAACAGACTGACAATGTGCAGAAGAATAGACTGTAGAGGTGCAGTAGTACAGACTGTAGATGAGCATTAGAACAGACTGTATATGAGTATTAGAAAACACTGTGGACATGCTTTAGAACAGACTATAGAGGTGCAGTAGTTCAGACTGTAGACGAGCAGTAGAACCGACTGTATATGAGTATTAGAAAACACTACTAGAAATGCTTTACAACAGAATGTAGAGGTGCAGTAGAACAGACTGTAGACAGCATTAGAACAGACTGTTGTTGAGCAGTAGTACAGACTGTATACTTGCATAGGAACAGACTGTAAATGTGCATTAGAACAGACTGTAGATGTGCAGTAAAACAGACTGTAGACTTGCAATAGAGCAGACTGAAGACGTGCAGTAGAACAGACTGTAGACATGCAGTAGAACAGACTGTAGAGGTGGAGTTGTAAAGACTTTTATTGGGCATTAGAACAGACTGTAGACAAGCAATAGAACAGATTGTAGATATGCAGAAGTATAAACTGTAGACCTGCATTAGAAGTGACTGTAGATGCGCAGTAGAAAAGACTGTAAGAAGCAGTAGTACAGAATGTAGACAATTATTACAATAGACTCTAGATGTGCAGTAGAACAGACTTTAGATGAGCATTAGAACAGATTGTAAACGTCCAGTAGAACAGACTGACAATGTGCAGAAGAATAGACTGTAGGGGTGCAGTAGTACAAACTGTATACAAGCATAAGAACAGACTGTATATGAGTATTAGAAAACACTGTAGACATGCTTTAGAACAGACTGTAGAGATACAGTAATACACACTGTAGACAAGCATTTGAAATGACTGTAGAAGTGCAGTAGTACAGACTGTAAATGTGCAGAACAGACTGTAGACGCTATTAAAAGAAACTGTAGACGTGCAGTAGAACAGACCGTAGATGAGTATTAGAACAGACTGTAGAGCTGCAGTTGAACAGACTTCAGAGCAGTAATACAGACACTAGATTGGCTTTAGAACTGACTGTAGAGGAGCATTAGAACAGACAGTATATGAGTATTAGAAAACACTCTAGACATGTTTTAGAACAGACGGTAGAGGTGCAGTAATACAGACTGTAGACGAGCATTAGAACAGACTGTAGATGTGCAGTAAAACAGACTGTAGACGCAGCAGTAGAACAGACTGCAGTAGAGCAGAGGTACAGACTGTAAACTGGCATTAGAACAGACTGTTGAGATGCAGTTGAAAAGACTGTAGACGGCAGTTGAACAGCCTGTAGATGTGCATTAGAAGAGACTGTAGACGCATAATAGAACAGACTGTAGACGAGCATTAGAACAGACTGTACACATCCAGGAGAACAGACTGTAGATATGGAGTAGTACAAACTAAAGACCTGCATTAGAACAGACTGTGGACGAGCATTAAAAAAGACTATAGACGTGAATTTGAACAGACTGTAGATGAGTATTAGAAAAGACTGTAGAGGTGCAGTAGAAGAGACTGTAGAGGTGCAGTATTACAGAATGTTGACAATTATTAGAACAGACTGAATACATGCAGTTGAACAGCCTGTAGATGTGCATTAGAAGAGACTGTAGTTGTACAATAGAACAGACTGTAGACGAGCATTAGAACCGACTGTACACATCCAGGAGAACAGACTGTAGATATGGAGTAGTACAGACTAAAGACCTGCATTAGAACAGACTGTGGACGAGCATTAGAACAGACTATAGACATGCATTAGAACAGACTGTAGATGAGTATTAGAAAAGACTGTAGACATGCTTTAGAACAGACTGTAGAGGTGCAGTAGAAGAGACTGTAGAGGTTCAGTATTACAGAATGATGACAATTATTAGAACAGACTGAAGACGTGCAGTAGAACAGACTGTAGAGGTGCAGTTGTACAGACTGTAGACGAGCATTAGAATAGACTGTAGATGTGCAGTAGAAAAGACTGTAGACGCATACAGAGAACATACTGTAGATGAGCATTAGAACAGAATGTAGGCCCATTAGAACAGACTGTAGATGTGCAGTAGTAAAGACTAAAGACCTGCATAAGAATAGACTGTGGACGAGCATTAGAACAGACTATAGACGTGCTTTAGAACAGACTGTAGACTTGCAGTTGAAAAGACTGTAGCTGTGCATTAGAACAGATTGTAGATATGCAGTAGAACTGAGTAGACGTACAATAGAACAGACTGTAGAGGTGCAGTTGAACAGAATGTAGACTTGCAGTAAAACAGATTGCAGAGCATCAGTAGTACAGACTCTAGACTGGCATTAGAACAGACTTTAGACATGCAGTATAACAGACTGTAGAGGAGCAGTAGAACAAACTGTAGAGGTGGAGTAGTAAAGAATGTAATTGGGCATTAGAACTGACAAGAAAGGTGTCTCATCACCAGGATCAAGTGAAATGTGGTCTCCTTTTCTCAACCCAGTACGTGGAGGCAGAGAGTAAAGGTTGGCAGAGGCTACCACATTGATAAGGAGGCAGAGAGACAAAAAGGTCAGAAGGGTATGCGCTAAAGGCCCAGACAGACTGTAGGCATAGAGCATTAGAACAGACACAGAGAGACCAGAGGAGGCAGAGGAGTAGAGAGGACACAGACAGACCAGAGGAGGCAGAGGCCACAGAGAGACCAGAGGAGGCAGAGAGACCAGAGGAGGCAGAGACAGAGAGACCAGAGGAGGCAGAGGCCACAGAGAGACGAGAGGAAGGCAGAGGAGGCAGAGAGGCCAGAGGAGGCAGAGGCAACAGAAAGACAGAGGAGGCAGATAGTTTAGAGAAGGCAGAGGCCACAGAGAGACTAGAGGAGGCAGAGTAGGCACAGAGAGACCAGAAAAGGCAGATGCCAGTAAGAGACCAGAGGCCACAGAGAGATCCAGAGAAGGCAGAGGCCAAAGACTGACCAGAGGAGGTAGAGGACACAGAGAGACCAGAGGAGGCAGAGGACAGAGAGACAGAGGAGGCAGAAGAGAGACAGAGAGGCAGAGGCAACAGAGAGACCAGAGGAGATAGAGGAGACAGAGAGAGCAGAGGAGCCAGAGGCCACAGAGAGAGCAGAGAGGAGGCAGAGGAGACAGACATACAAGAGGAGGCAGAGGCCACAGAGAGATCAGAGGAGGCAGAGGAGGCAGAGGAGGCAGAGAGACCAGAGGAGGCAGAGGAAGAGGAAGTAGAGGACACAGACAGACCAGAGGAGGCAGAGGCCACAGAGAGACTAGAGGAGGCAGAGGAGACAGAGAGACCAGAGGAGGTAGAGGCCACAGAGAGACCGGGAGGCAAGGAGAGAGAGGAAGGAGGCAGAGGCCACAGAGAGACCAGGGAGGCAGAGGAGGCAGAGAGACCAGAAAAGGCAGATGCCTCAGAGAGACCACAGAGCATGCAGCGGCCAGAGAGAGAGACCAGAGAAGGCAGAGGCCACAGAGAGACCAGAGGAGGCTGAGGCCACAGAGAGACCAGAGGAGGCAGAGAGAGGCCACAGAGAGACCAGAAGAGGCAGTTAGAGCAGAGGAGCAGCAGAGGAGGGAGAGAGACCAGACCAGAGGAGGCAGCAGAGGGAGCAGAGGCCACAGAGAGACCAGAGGAGGCAGAGAGGAGAGACCAGAGGCAGAGGCCACAGAGAGACCAGAGAGGCAGAGGAGCAGAGAGACCAGAGGAGGTAGAGAGGCAGAGAGACAGAGGAGAGGCAGAGAGGCCACAGAGAGACCAGAGGAGGCAGAGGAGACAGAGAGACCAGAGGAGGCAGAGCAGACAGAGAGACCAGAGGAGGCAGAGGCAGAGAGAGACCAGAGGAGAGGAGACAGAGAGAGACCAGAGGAGGCAGAGGCCACAGAGAGACCAGAGGAGGCAGAGGCCAGAGAGACCAGAGGAGGCAGAGAGAGAGAGACGAGAGGAGGCAGTTAGAGCAGAGGAGGCAGAGGAGGCAGAGAGACCAGAGGAGGCAGAGGCCACAGAGTGACTAGAGGAGGCAGAGGAGAATAAGAGACCAGAGGAGGCAGAGGCAATAGAGAGAGCAGTGGAGGCAGAGAGACCAGAGGGGACAGAGGAGGCAGAGAGACAAGAGAAGGCAGAGGTTACAGAGAGAGCAGAGGAGGCAGGGGCCATAGAGAGACCAGAGAAGGTAGAGGAGGCAGAGAGACCAGAGGAGTTAGAGGAGAAAGAGAGACCAGAGAAGGCAAAGGAGACAGAGAGACCAGAAAGGCAGATGCCTCAGAGAGACCAGAGGAGGCAGATGCCTCAGAGAGACAAGAGGAGGCAGAGGCCAAAGAGAGACCAGAGAAGGCAGAGGCCACAGAGAGACCAGAGGAGGCAGAGGCCACAGAGAGACCAGAGGAGGCAGAGGAGGCAGAGGACACAGACAGACCAGAGGAGGCAGAGGCCACAGAGAGACCAGAGGAGGCAGAGAGAGACCAGAGGAGGCAGAGGAGACAGAGAGACCAGAGGAGGCAGAGGCCACAGAGAGACGAGAGGAGGCAGAGGACACAGACAGACCAGAGGAGGCAGAGGCCATAGAGAGACCAGAGGAGGCAGAGGAGACAGAGAGACCAGAGGAGGCAGAGGCCCCAGAGAGAGACGAGAGGAAACAGAGGAGGCAGAGAGACCAGAGGAGGCAGAGGCCACCAGAAGACCAGGGGAGGCAAGGAGAGTCTAGAGGAGACAGAGGCCACAGAGAGACCAGGAGAGGCAGAGGAGGCAGAGAGACCAGAAAAGGCAGATGCTTTAGAGATACCAGAGCAGGCAGCGGCCAGAGAGAGACCAGAGAAGGCTGAGGCCACAGAGAGACCAGAGGAGGCAGAGAGACAGAGAGAGCAGAGGAGGCAGTTAGAGCAGAGGAGGCAGAGGAGGCAGAGAGACCAGAGGAGGCAGAGGCTACAGAGTGACTAGAGGAGGCAGAGGAGACAAAGAGACCCATGGAGGCAGAGGCAACAAAGAGACCAGAGGAGGCAGAGGCAATAGAGAGACTAGTGGAGGCAGAGAGACCAGAGGAGGCAGAGGAGACAGAGAGACCAGAGGAGGCAGAGGCCACAGAGAGACGAGAGAAGGCAGAGGCCACAGAGAGACGAGAGTAAGCAGAAGAGGCAGAGAGATTAGAGGAGGAAGAGGCCACAGAAAGACCAAAAGAGGCAGAGAGTCCAGAGGATGCAGAGGCCATAGAGAGGCCAGAGGAGGCAGAGGCCACAAAGAGACCAGAGGAGGCAGAGGCCACAGAGAGTTCAGAGGAGGCAGAGGAGACAGAGAGACCAGAGGAGGCAGAGGCCACAGAGAGAACAGAGGAGGCAGAGGCAACAGAGAGACCAGAGGAGATAGAGGAGACAGAGAGAGCAGAGGAGCCAGAGGCCACAGAGAGAGCAGAGGAGGCAGAGGAGACAGAGATACCAGAGGAGGCAGAAGCCACAGAGAGATCAGAGGAGGCAGAGGAGGCAGAGGAGGCAGAGAGACCAGAGGAGGCAGAGGAGACAGAGAGACCAGAGGAGGCAGAGGCCACAGAGAGACCAGAGGAGGCAGAGGACACAGACAGACCAGAGGAGGCAGAGGCCACAGAGAGACCAGAGGAGGCAGAGGAGACAGAGAGACCAGAGGAGGCAGAGGCCACAGAGAGACGAGAGGAAGCAGAGGAGGCAGAGAGATCAGAGGAGGCAGAGGCCACAGAAAGACCAGGGGAGGCAAGGAGAGTCTAGAGGAGGCAGAGGCCACAGAGAGACCAGGGGAGGCAGAGGAGGCAGAGAGACCAGAAAAGGCAGATGCCACAGAGAGACCAGAGTAGGCAGCGGCCAGAGAGAGACCAGAGAAGGCAGAGGCCACAGAGAGACCAGAGGAGGCAGAGAGACAGAGAGACCAGAGGAGGCAGTTAGAGCAGAGGAGGCAGAGGAGGGAGAGAGACCAGAGGAGTGACCAGAGGAGGCAGAGGACAGAGGAGGCAGAGGAGGCAGAGAGACCAGAGGAGGCAGAGGAGACAGAGAGACTAGAGGAGGCAGAGGCCACAGAGAATCCAGGGTAGGCATAGGCTACAGAGAGACCAGAGGATTGCAGAGGTCACAGAGAGACCAGTGGAGGTAGAGAGTGCAGAGGAGGCAGAGAAGGCAGAGAGACCATTGGAAGCAGAGGAGACAGAGAGACCAGAGGAGGCAACGGGGCAGAGAGGCCACAGGAGGCAGAGGCCACAGATAGAGACCAGAGGAGGCAGAGGACACAGACAGACCAGAGGAGGCAGAGAGAGCATAGGAGGCAGAGAAGGCAGAGAGACCAGTGGAGGCAGAGGAGACAGAGAGACCAGAGGAGGCAGAGGCCATAGAGAGACCAGAGGAGGCCGAGGCCATAGAGAGACCAGAGGAGGCAGAGAGAGAGAGACCAGAGGAGGCAGTTAGAGCAGAGGAGGCAGAGGAGGCAGAGAGACCAGAGGAGGCAGAGGCCACAGAGAGACTAGAGGAGGCAGAGGAGACAAAGAGACCAGAGGAGGCAGAGGAGGCAGAGAGACAAGAGAAGGCAGAGGTTACAGAGAGAGCAGAGGAGGCAGGGGCCATAGAAAGACCAGAGAATGTAGAGGAGGCAGAGAGACCAGAGGAGTTAGAGGAGAAAGAGAGACCAGAGAAGGCAAAGGAGACAGAGAGACCAGAAAAGGCAGATGCCTCAGAGAGACCAGAGGAGGCAGATGCCTCAGAGAGACAAGAGGAGGCAGCGGCCAAAGAGAGACCAGAGAGGCAGAGGCCACAGAGAGACCAGAGGAGGCAGAGGCCACAGAGAGACCAGAGGAGGCAGAGGACACAGAGAGACCAGAGGAGGCAGAGGCCACAGAGAGACCAGAGGAGGCAGAGAGACCAGAGTAGGCAGAGGAGACAGAGAGACCAGAGGAGGCAGAGGCCACAGAGAGACCAGAGGAGGCAGAGGACACAGACAGACCAGAGGAGGCAGAGGCCACAGAGAGACCAGAGGAGGCAGAGGAGACAGAGAGACCAGAGGAGGCAGAGGCCACAGAGAGATAAACAGAGGAGGCAGAGAGACCAGAGGAGGCAGAGGCCACAGAAAGACCAGGGGAGGCAAGGAGAGTCTAGAGGAGGCAGAGGCCACAGAGAGACCATGAGGCAGAGGAGGCAGAGAGACCAGAAAAGGCAGAAGAGAGACCAGAGGGCAGAGGCACAGAGAGAGACCAGAGAAGGCTGAGGCCACAGAGAGACCAGAGGAGGCAGAGAGACAGAGAGCAGAGGAGGCAGTTAGAGCAGAGGAGGCAGAGGAGGCAGAGAGACCAGAGGAGGCAGAGGCCACAGAGTGACTAGAGGAGGCAGAGGAGACAAAGAGACCAGAGGAGGCAGAGGCAACAGAGAGACCAGAGGAGGCAGAGGCACAGAGAGACCAGTGGAGGCAGAGAGACCAGAGGAGGCAGAGGAGACAGAGAGAGACCAGAGGAGGCAGAGGCCACAGAGAGACCAGAGAAGGCAGAGGCCACAGAGAGACGAGAGTAAGCAGAAGAGGCAGAGAGATTAGAGGAGGCAAGAGGCCACAGAAAGACCAGAAGAGGCAGAGAGTCCAGAGGATGCAGAGGCCACAGAGAGGCCAGAGGAGGCAGAGGCCACAGAGAGACCAGAGGAGGCAGAGGCCACAGAGAGTTCAGAGGAGGCAGAGGAGACAGAGAGACCAGAGGAGGCAGAGGCCACAGAGAGACCATAGGAGGCAGTGCAGGCAGAGAGACCAGAGGGGCATAGAGGAAGACAGACAAGAGAAGGCAGCGGCCACAGAGAGACCAGAGGAGGCAGAGGCCACAGAGAGACCAGAGGAGGCAGAGGAGGCAGAGAGACCAGAGGAGGCAGAGGCCACAGAAAGACCAGAAGAGGCAGAGAGTCCAGAGGATGCAGAGGCCAGAGAGATGCCAGAGGAGGCAGAGGCCACAGAGAGTTCAGAGTAGGCAGAGGAGACAGAGAGACCAGAGGAGGCAGAGGCCACAGAGGGACGAGCGGAAGCAGAGGCAATAGAGAGGCCAGTGGAGGCAGAGAGACCAGAGGGGCATAGGAGGCAGACAGACAATAGAAGGCAGAGGCCAGAGAGAGACCAGAGGAGGCAGAGGCCACAGAGAGACCAGAGGAGGCAGAGGAGACAGAGAGGACAGAGAGACCAGAGGATGCAGAGAGACTAGAGGATGCAGAGAAGGCAGAGAGACCAGAGGAGACAGAGGCCACAGAGAGACCTGAGGAGGCAGATGAATAGAGAGACAAGAGGAGGTAGAGGCCAAAGAGTGACTAGAAGAGGCAGAGGCCACAGAGAGAGAGGAGGCAGAGGTCACAGAGAGACCAGTGGAGGTAGAGAGCAGAGAGAGACAGAGAGACAGACACAGAGAGACCAGTGGAGGCAGGGGAGACAGAGAGAGCAGAGGAGGCAGAGGCCACAGAGAGACCAGAGGAAGCAGAGGAGGCAGAGAGACCAGAGGAGGCAGAGGCCACAGAAAGACCAGAGGAGACAGACAGTCCAGAGGAGGCAGAGGCCACAGAGAGACCAGAGGAGGAGGAGGCCACAGAGAGACCAGAGGGCAGAGGGCACAGAGAGTTCAGAGGAGGCAGAGGAGACAGAGAGACCAGAGGAGGCAGAGGTTACAGAGAGCCCAGAGCAGGCACAGGCAGAGAGACCAGTCGAGGCAGAGAGACCAGAGGAGGCAGAGGAGTCAGAGAGACAGAGAGGCAGAAGCCACAGAGAGAACAGAGGAGGCAGAGGCCACAGAGAGATCAGAGGAGGCAGAGGAGGCAGCGAGATCAGAGGAGGCAGACGAGATAGAGAGACCAGAGGAAGCAGGGGAGGCAGAGACACTCAGAGGAGGCAGAGGCCACAGAAAGACAAGAGGAGGCGGAGAGTCCAGAGGAGGCAGAGGCCAAAGAGAGACCAGAAGAGGCAGAGGTCACAGAGAGACCAGAGGAGGCAGAGGAGGCAGAGAGAACAGAAAAGGCAGATGCCACAGATAGACAAGATGAGGCAGCGGCAACAGAGAGACCAGAGAAGGCAGAGGCCACAGAGAGACCAGAGGAGGCAGAGGCCACAGAGAGAGCAGATGAGGAGGCAGAGAGATAGAGAGACTAGAGGAGGCAGAGGACAGAGAGACCAGAGGAGGCAGAGAGAGCCACAGAGAGACCAGAGAGGCAGAGGCCACAGAGAGACCAGAGGAGGCAGAGGCATTAGAGAGACTAGTGGAGGCAGAGAGCAGAGAGGGCAGAGAGAGGAGGCAGAGGCCACAGAGAGACCAGAGGAGGCCAAGGAGGCAGAGAGACCAGAGGAGGCAGAGGCCAGAGAGAGACCAGATGAGGCAGAGAGACCAGAGAAGGCAGAGGACACAAAGAGACCAGAGGAGGCAGAGGCCACAGAGACTAGAGGCAGAGGAGGCAGAGAGACCAGAGGAGGCAGAGGCCACAGAGTGACTAAAGGAGGCAGAGGAGACAAAGAGACCAGAGGAGGCAGAAGCCACTGAGAGACCAGAGGAGGCAGAGGCCAGAGAGACCAGTTGAGGCAGAGGCCACAGAGTGACTAGAGGAGGCAGAGGAGACAAAGAGACCAGAGGAGGCAGAGGCCACAGAGAGACCAGAGGAGGCAGAGGCCAGAGAGACCAGAGGAGGCAGAGGAGGCAGAGAGAACAGAGGAGGCAGAGGAGACAGAGAGACGAGAGGAAGCAGGAGAGGCAGAGAGACTAGAGGAGGCAGAGGCCACAGAAAGATCAGAGGAGACAGAGAGTCCAGAGGAGGCAGAGGCCACAGAGAGACCAGAAGAGGCAGAGGTCACAGAGAGACCAGAGGAGGCAGAGGAGGCAGAGGGGGCAGAGAGAACAGAAAAGGCAGATGCCACAGATAGACAAGAGGAGCGGCAACAGAGAGACCAGAGAAGGCAGAGGCCACAAAGAGACCAGAGGAGGCAGAGGCCACAGAGAGAGCAGATGAGGCAGAGAGATAGAGAGACTAGAGGAGGCAGTTAGAGCAGAGAGACCAGATGCCACAGAGAGATCCAGAGAAGGCAGAGGCCACAGAGAGACCAGAGGAGGCAGAGGCATTAGAGAGACTAGTGGAGGCAGAGAGCAGAGAGGGCAGAGGAGGCAGAGGCCACAGAGAGACCAGAGGAGGCCAAGGAGGCAGAGAGACCAGAGGAGGGAGAGGCCACAGAGAGACCAGATGAGGCAGAGAAACCAGAGAAGGCAGAGGACACAAAGAGACCAGAGGAGGCAGAGGCCACAGAATGACTAGAGGCAGAGGAGGCAGAGAGACCAGAGGAGGCAGAGGCCACAGAGTGACTAAAGGAGCCAGAGGAGACAAAGAGACCAGAGGAGGCAGAAGCCACTGAGAGACCAGAGGAGGCAGAGGCCGTAGAGAGAGCAGTTGAGGCAGAGGCCACAGAGTGACTAGAGGAGGCAGAGGAGACAAAGAGACCAGAGGAGGCAGAGGCCACAGAGAGACCAGAGGAGGCAGAGGCCACAGAGAGACCAGAGGAGGCAGAGGCCACAGAGAGACCAGAGGAGGCAGAGGAGGCAGAGAGACCAGAGGAGGCAGAGGAGACAGAGAGACGAGAGGAAGCAGGAGAGGCAGAGAGACTAGAGGAGGCAGAGGCCACAGAAAGACCAGAGGAGACAGAGTCCAGAGGAGGCAGAGGCCACAGAGAGACCAGAAGAGGCAGAGGCCATAGAGAGACCAGAGGAGACAGAGAGTCCAGAGGAGGCAGAGGCCACAGAGAGACCAGAAGAGGCAGAGGTTACAGAGAGCCCAGAGCAGGCACAGGCAATAGAGAGACCAGTGGAGGCAGAGGCCATAGAGAGACCAGAGGGGGCAGAGGGCACAGAGAGTTCAGAGGAGGCAGAGGAGTCAGAGAGACAAGAGAAGGCAGAAGCCACAGAGAGAACAGAGGAGGCAGAGGCCACAGAGAGATCAGAGGAGGCAGAGGAGGCAGCGAGATCAGAGGAGGCAGACGAGATAGAGAGACGAGAGGAAGCAGGGGAGGCAGAGACACTAGAGGAGGCAGAGGCCACAGAAAGACAAGAGGAGGCAGAGAGTCCAGAGTAGGCAGAGGCCACAAAGAGACCAGAAGAGGCAGAGGTCACAGAGAGACCAGAGGAGGCAGAGGAGGCAGAGAGAACAGAAAAGGCAGATGCCACAGATAGACAAGAGGAGGCAGAGGCCACAGAGAGACCAGAGGAGGCAGAGGACACAGAGAGACCAGAGGAGGCAGAGGCCACAGAGAGAGCAGATGAGGCAGAGAGATAGAGAGACTAGAGGAGGCAGTTAGAGCAGAGAGACCAGATGCCACAGAGATCCAGAGAGGCAGAGGCCACAGAGAGACCAGAGGAGGCAGAGGCATTAGAGAGACTAGTGGAGGCAGAGAGCAGAGAGACAGAGGAGGCAGAGGCCACAGAGAGACCAGAGGAGGCCAAGGAGGCAGAGAGACCAGAGGAGGCAGAGGCCACAGAGAGACCAGAGAGAGGCAGAGGACACAAAGAGACCAGAGGAGGCAGAGGCCACAGAGATGACTAGAGGCAGAGGAGGCAGAGAGACCAGAGGAGGCAGAGCAGAGAGACAGAGGAGACAGAGGAGACAAAGAGACCAGAGGAGGCAGAAGCCACTGAGAGACCAGAGGAGGCAGAGGCCATAGAGAGACCAGTTGAGGCAGAGGCCACAGAGAGACTAGAGGAGGCAGAGGAGACAAAGAGACCAGAGGAGGCAGAGGCCACAGAGAGACCAGAGGAGGCAGAGGCCACAGAGAGACCAGAGGAGGCAGAGGCCACAGAGAGACCAGAGGAGGCAGAGGCCACAGAGAGACCAGAGGAGGCAGAGGAGACAGAGAGACGAGAGGAAGCAGGAGAGGCAGAGAGACTAGAGGAGGCAGAGGCCACAGAAAGACCAGAGGAGACAGAGAGTCCAGAGGGAGGCAGAGGCCACAGAGAGACCAGAAGAGGCAGAGGCCAAGAGGAGGCAGAGGCCACAGAGAGACCAGAGGAGGCAGAGCAGAGAGACCAGAGGAGGCAGAGGCCACAGAGAGACCAGAGGAGGCAGAGGCCACAGAGAGACCAGAGGAGGCAGAGGAGGCAGAGAGAATAGAGAGAGGCAGAGGCCAGAGAAAGAGAGGCAGGAGACAGAGAGACCAGAGGAGGCAGAGGCCACAGAGAGACCAGAGGAGGCAGAGGCCACAGAGAGACCAGAGGAGGCAGAGGCCACAGAGAGACCAGAGGAGGCAGAGGAGACAGAGAGACCAGAGGAGGCAGAGGCCAGAGAGAGCCCAGAGGAGAGACAGAGGAGGCAGAGGCCAGAGAGACCAGAGGAGGCAGAGGCCAGTCAGAGGAGGAGGCAGAGGCCACAGAGAGACCAGAGGAGGCAGAGGAGGCAGAGAGAGAGGAGAGAGGCAGAGAGACCACAGAGAGAGACCAGAGAGGCAGAGGCTGAGGCCACAGAGAGACCAGAGGAGGCAGAGGCTACAGGCAGAGAGAGGCAGAGGAGGCAGAGAGACAGAGGAGGCAGGAGAGAGAGAAGCAGAGGAGGCAGAGAGACTAGAGGAGGCAGAGGCCACAGAAAGACAAGAGAGGAGGCAGAGAGTCCAGAGGAGGCAGAAGAGAGGAAGCAGAGGCCACAGAGAGGCAGAGGTCACAGAGAGACCAGCAGAGAGTCCAGAGGAGGCAGAGGCCACAGAGAGACCAGAAGAGGCAGAAGGAGGCAGAGAGACCAGAGGAGGCAGAGAGAGAAGAGGAAGCAGAGAGAGGAGGCAGAGGAGACAGAGAGACCAGAGGAGGCAGAGGCCACAGAGAGACTAGAGGAGACAGAGAAGGCAAAGAGACTAGAGGAGGCAGAGGCCAAAGAGAGACCAGAGGAGGCAGAGGCGAAAGAGAGACCAGTGGAGGCAGAGGCAACAGAGAGAGCAGTGGAGGCAGAAGAGACAGAATGACCAGAGGAGGCAGAGGCCACAGAGAGAACAGAGGAGGCAGAGGCCACAGAAAGACCAGAAGAGGCAGAGAGTCCAGAGGATGCAGAGGCCATAGAGATGCCAGAGGAGGCAGAGGCCACAGAGAGTTCAGAGGAGGCAGAGGAGACAGAGAGACCAGAGGAGGCAGAGGCCACAGAGGGACGAGGGAAGCAGAGGCAATAGAGAGAGGCCAGTGGAGGCAGAGAGACCAGAGGGGCATAGGAGGCAGACAGACAATAGAAGGCAGAGGCCAGAGAGAGACCAGAGGAGGCAGAGGCCACAGAGAGACCAGAGGAGGCAGAGGCCACCAAGAGTTCAGAAGAGGCAGAAAGACAGAGAGACCAGAGGAGGCAGAGAGACTAGAGGATGCAGAGAAGGCAGAGAGACCAGAGGAGACAGAGGCCACAGAGAGACCTGAGGAGGCAGAGGAATAGAGAGACAAGAGGAGGCAGAGGCCAAAGAGTGACTAGAAGAGGCAGAGGCCACAGAGAGACGAGAGGAGGCAGAGGAGACAGAGAGACCAGAGGAGGCAGAGGCCACAGAGAATCCAGAGTAGGCAGCGGCCAGAGAGAGACCAGAGGATTGCAGAGGTCACAGAGAGACCAGAGGAGGCAGAGAGACAGAGAGAGCAGAGGAGGCAGAGAAGACAGAGAGACCAGTGGAGGCAGGGGAGACAGAGAGAGCAGAGGAGGCAGAGGCCACAGAGAGACGAGAGGAAGCAGAGGAGGCAGAGAGACCAGAGGAGGCAGAGGCCACAGAAAGACCAGAGGAGACAGACAGTCCAGAGGAGGCAGAGGCCATAGAGAGACCAGAGGAGGAGGAGGCCACAGGTCTCAGAGTTCAGACCAGAGGGGGCAGGGGGCACAGAGAGTTCAGAGGAGGCAGAGGAGACAGAGAGACCAGAGGAGGCAGAGGTTACAGAGAGCCCAGAGCAGGCACAGGCAATAGAGAGACCAGTGGAGACAGAGAGTCCAGAGGAGGCAGAGGCCAGAGAGAGACCAGAAGAGGCAGAGGTCACAGAGAGACCAGAGGAGGCAGAGGAGGCAGAGAGAACAGAAAAGGCAGTTGCCACAGATAGACAAGAGGAGGCAGCGGCAACAGAGAGACCAGAGAAGGCAGAGGCCACAGAGAGACCAGAGGAGGCAGAGGCCACAGAGAGAGCAGATGAGGCAGAGAGATAGAGAGACTAGAGGAGGCAGTTAGAGCAGAGAGACCAGATGCCACAGAGAGATCCAGAGAAGGCAGAGGCCACAGAGAGACCAGAGGAGGCAGAGGCATTAGAGAGACCAGTGGAGGCAGAGAGCAGAGAGACAGAGGAGGCAGAGGCCACAGAGAGACCAGAGGAGGCCAAGGAGGCAGAGAGACCAGAGGAGGGAGAGGCCACAGAGTGACTAGAGGAGGCAGAGGAGACAAAGAGAGACCAGAGGAGGCAGAGGCCACAGAGAGACCAGAGGAGGCAGAGGCCAGAGAGACCAGAGGAGGCAGAGGCCACAGAGAGACCAGAGGAGGCAGAGGCCACAGAGAGACCAGAGGAGGCAGAGGAGGCAGAGAGACCAGAGGAGGCAGAGGCCACAGAGAGACGAGGAGGAAGCAGAGGAGGCAGAGAGACTAGAGGAGGCAGAGGCCACAGAAAGACCAGAGGAGACCGAGAGTCCAGAGGAGGCAGAGGCCACAGAGAGACCAGAAGAGGCAGAGGCCACAGAGAGATCAACGGAGGCAGGTTTCTAATACACCAAGTTGCCAACTTTACTATTCCATAAAGAAAATTTAGAATAATAACTGAGTACTTTGGCCCATACGTAAACAATGAAACATTAAATGAACCCATTAGCTCCAGACTCCAAACCTTCACTAACTGCATCAAGTTTTGAGCAGATAACATTACATAAATGCATGCTGGCGGTCACTTCCGAGGTCCGATCAAGTGAAATGTCGTCTTTGATATGGCGTTCTGGGTGGCCCTAGGAGCCAGCAAAAATTTGGAGAGGCTACGACATTGTTATCAAATAATGTTCAGGAGTCAATGGTCAGAAGCCGTTATAGGCTGTGTCTTTTGGAGGCTGAAACATTTTCCTTTGCTATAAAGCCAGCAACCTTGATATGTTGTTCTGGGTGGCCCCAGGAGCCAGCGTGCAAAATTTGGAGAGGCTACGACATTGGTAAGGGTCAAAAGGTCAACTAAGGGTACGAGCTATAGGCCCTGACAAGAAAGGTGTCTTTGATCATCATTTTTTCCCTTTGCTCAGAGAGCCTGCACTCGGATATGTGATTCAGAGGCTACTCAGGAGCCAGGGTGATAAGAGGGGATTCCCACATGCCCATTTTGTCAATGTATTCACCCTAGTGAGGCGCACAGTCACTTCCCGAGGTCCGATCAAGTAAAATGTGGTCTCCTTTTCTCAACCCAGCACGTGGAAGCGTGTGGTAAAGGTTGGCGAGGCTACCACATTGATAAGGGGTTTAAAAGGTCAAAAGTGTATGCGCTAAAGGCCCAGACAGACTGTAGTCGAGCATTAGAACAGACTGTAGAAATGCAGTAGTACAGACTGTAAATGTGCAGAAGAACAGAGAGTAGACAATTATTAGAACTGACTGTAGACGTGGAGTAGAACAGACTGGCAATTTGCAGATGAATAGACTGCAGATGAGGGGACCAGAGGAGGTAACGGGGAGGGAGAAGAGAGGAAGCAGAGGCCACAGAAAGACCAGAGGAGGCAGAGAGTCCAGAGGAGGCAAAGGCCACAAAGAGACCAGAAGAGGAGAAGGAGGCAGAGAGACCAGAAAAGGCAGATGCCACAGAGAGACAAAAAAGGAGGAAGCGGCCACAGAGAGAGCAGAGGAGGCAGAGGAGACAGAGAGACCAGAGGAGACAGAGAAGGCAAAGAGACTAGAGGAGGGCAGAGGCCAAAGAGAGACCAGAGGAGGCAGAGGCCAAAGAGAGACCAGTGGAGGCAGAGGCAACAGAGAGAGCAGTGGAGGCAGAAGAGACAGAATGACCAGAGGAGGCAGAGGCCACAGAGAGAACAGAGGAGGCAGAGGCCACAGAAAGACCAGAAGAGGCAGAGAGTCCAGAGGATGCAGAGGCCATAGAGATGCCAGAGGAGGCAGAGGCCACAGAGAGTTCAGAGGAGGCAGAGGAGACAGAGAGACCAGAGGGGCAGGAGGCAGACAGACAATAGAAGGCAGAGGCCAGAGAGAGACCAGAGGAGGCAGAGGCCACAGAGAGACCAGAGGAGGCAGAGGCCACCAAGAGTTCAGAAGAGGCAGAAAGACAGAGAGACCAGAGAAGGCAGAGAGACTAGAGGATGCAGAGAAGGCAGAGAGACCAGAGGAGACAGAGGCCACAGAGAGACCTGAGGAGGCAGAGGAATAGAGAGACAAGAGGAGGCAGAGGCCAAAGAGTGACTAGAAGAGGCAGAGGCCACAGAGAGACGAGAGGAGGCAGAGGAGACAGAGAGACCAGAGGAGGCAGAGGCCACAGAGAATCCAGAGGAGGCATAGGCCACAGAGAGACCAGAGGATTGCAGAGGTCACAGAGAGACCAGTGGAGGTAGAGAGAGCAGAGGAGGCAGAGAAGACAGAGAGACCAGTGGAGGCAGGGGAGACAGAGAGAGCAGAGGAGGCAGAGGCCACAGAGAGACGAGAGGAAGCAGAGGAGGCAGAGAGACCAGAGGAGGCAGAGGCCACAGAAAGACCAGAGGAGACAGACAGTCCAGAGGAGGCAGAGGCCATAGAGAGACCAGAGGAGGAGGAGGCCACAGGTCTCAGAGTTCAGTCCAGAGGGGCAGGGGCACAGAGAGTTCAGAGGAGGCAGAGGAGACAGAGAGACCAGAGGAGGCAGAGGTTACAGAGAGCCCAGAGCAGGCTTAGGCAATAGAGAGACCAGTGGAGGCAGAGAGACCAGAGGGGGCAGAGGAGTCAGAGAGACAAGAGAAGGCAGAAGCCACAGAGAGAACAGAGGAGGCAGAGGCCACAGAGAGATCAGAGGAGGCAGATGAGGCAGAGATCAGAGGAGGCAGACGATATAGAGAGACGAGAGGAAGCAGGGGAGGCAGAGACACTAGAGGAGGCAGAGGCCACAGAAAGACAAGAGGAGGCAGAGAGTCCAGAGGAGGCAGAGGCCAGAGAGAGACCAGAAGAGGCAGAGGTCACAGAGAGACCAGAGGAGGCAGAGGAGGCAGAGAGAACAGAAAAGGCAGTTGCCACAGATAGACAAGAGGAGGCAGCGGCAACAAAGAGACCAGAGAAGGCAGAGGCCACAGAGAGACCAGAGGAGGCAGAGGCCACAGAGAGAGCAGATGAGGCAGAGAGATAGAGAGACTAGAGGAGGCAGTTAGAGCAGAGAGACCAGATGCCACAGAGAGATCCAGAGAAGGCAGAGGCCACAGAGAGACCAGAGGAGGCAGAGGCATTAGAGAGACTAGTGGAGGCAGAGAGCAGAGAGGGCAGAGGAGGCAGAGGCCACAGAGAGACCAGAGGAGGCCAAGGAGGCAGAGAGACCAGAGGAGGGAGAGGCCACAGAGTGACTAGAGGAGGCAGAGGAGACAAAGAGACCAGAGGAGGCAGAGGCCACAGAGAGACCAGAGGAGGCAGAGGCCACAGAGAGACCAGAGGAGGCAGAGGCCACAGAGAGACCAGAGGAGGCAGAGGCCACAGAGAGACCAGAGGAGGCAGAGGAGGCAGAGAGACCAGAGGAGGCAGAGGAGACAGAGAGACGAGAGGAAGCAGGAGAGGCAGAGAGACTAGAGGAGGCAGAGGCCACAGAGAGACCAGAAGAGGCAGAGGCCACAGAGAGATCAACGGAGGCAGGTTTTTTTGTTTTTTTCTAATACACCAAGTTGCCAACTTTACTATTCCATAAAGAAAATTTAGAATAATAACTTCTGAGTACTTTGGCCCATACGTAAACAATGAAACATTAAATGAACCCATTAGCTCCAGACTCCAAACCTTCACTAACTGCATCAAGTTTTTTTGAGCAGATAACATTACATAAATGCGAGGTCCGATCTCTTGATATGGCGTTCTGGGTGGCCCAGGAGCCAGCGCAAAAATTTGGAGAGGCTACGACATTGTTAAGGGGTCAAATAATGTTCAGGAGTCAATGGTCTGTGTCTTTGGAGGCTGAAACATTTTCGCTATAAAGCCAGCAACCTTTGATATGTTGTTCTGGGTGGCCCCAGGAGCCAGCGTACAAAATTTGGAGAGGCTACGACATTGGTAAGGGTCAAAAGGTCAACTAAGGGCACGAGCTATAGGCCCTGACAAGAAAGGTGTCTATAATTTTTTCCCCTTTGCTCTAGAGCTCTGCACTCGGATATGTGATTCAGGCTACTCCAGGAGCCAGGGTGATAAATTTGGGATTCCCACATGCCCATTCTGTCAATGTATTCACCCCGGGCGCTGGCGGTCACTTCGAGGTCCGATCAAGTAAAATGTGGTCTCCTTTTTCTCAACCCAGTACGTGGAAGCGTGTGGTAAAGGTTGGCAGGCTACCACATTGATAAGGGTTTAAAAGGTCAAAAAGTGTATGCGCTAAAGGCCCAGACAGACTGTAGTAGAGCATTAGAACAGACTGTAGAAATGCAGTAGTACAGACTGTAAATGTGCAGAAGAACAGACAGTAGACAATTATTAGAACTGACTGTAGAGGAGTAGAACAGACTGGCAATTTGCAGATGAATAGACTGCAGATGAGGAGACCAGAGGAGGTAACGGGGAGGGAGAAAAGAGGAAGCAGAGGCCACAGAAAGACCAGAGGAGGCAGAGAGTCCAGAGGAGGCAAAGGCCACAAAGAGACCAGAAGAGGAGAAGGAGGCAGAGAGACCAGAAAAGGCAGATGCCACAGAGAGACAAAAAAGGAGGAAGCGGCCACAGAGAGAGCAGAGGAGGCAGAGGAGACAGAGAGACCAGAGGAGGCAGAGGCCACAGAGAGACTAGAGGAGACAGAGAAGGCAAAGAGACTAGAGGAGGCAGAGGCCAGAGAGAGACCAGAGGAGGCAGAGGCCAAAGAGAGACCAGTGAGGCAGAGGCAACAGAGAGAGCAGTGGAGGCAGAAGAGACAGAATGACCAGAGGAGGCAGAGGCCACAGAGAGAACAGAGGAGGCAGAGGACACAGACAGACCAAAGGAGGCAGAGGCCAAAGAGAGACCAGAGGAGGCAGAGGAGGCAGAGAGACCAGAGGAGGCAGAAGAGACAGAGAGAGAACAGAAGAGGCAGAGGCCACAGAAAGACCAGAGGAGGCAGAGAGTCGAGAGGAGGCAGAGGCTACAGAAAGACCAGTGTAGGCAGGGGAGACAGAGAGACCAGAGGAGGCAGAGGCCACAGAGAGACCAGAGGAGGCATAGGCCACAGAGTGACCAGAGGAGGAAATAAGGCAGAGACCAGAGGAGGCAGAGGCCACCGAGAGATCAGAGCAGGCAGAAAGACAGAGAGACCAGAGGAGGCAGAGAGATATGAAGATGCAGAGGAGGCAGAGAGACCAGAAAAGGCAGATGCCACAGAGAGACGAGAGGAGGCAGCGGCCACAGAGAGACCAGAGAAGGCAGAGGCCACAAAGAGACCAGAGGAGGCAGAGGCAACAGAGAGACCAGAGCAGATAGAGAACACGGAGAGACTAGAGGAGACAGAGAAGGCAGTGAGACTAGAAGAGGCAGAGGCCAGAGAGAGACTAGAGCAGGCAGAGGCCACAAAGAGAGCAGTGGAGGCAGAGGCCAAAAGAGACCAGTGGATGCAGAGGAGACAGATGGACCAGAGGAGGAAGAGGCCACAGAGAGGGCAGAGGAGGCAGAGGACACAGACAGACCAGAGGAGGCAGAGGACACAGAGAGACCAGAGGAGGCAGAGGAGGCAGAGGACACAGACAGACCAGAGGAGGCAGAGGCCACAGAGAGACCAGAGGAGGCAGAGATACCAGAGGAGGCAGAGGAGACAGAGAGACCAGAGGAGGCAGAGGCCACAAAGAGACGAGAGGAAGTAGAGGACGACAGAGGGGCCAGAGGAGGCAGAGGCAACAGAAAGACCAAAGGAGGCAGAGAGTCCAGAGGATTCAGAGGCCACAGAGAGACTAGAGGAGGCAGAGTAGGCAGAGAGACCAGAAAAGGCAGATGCCAGTAAGAGAGCAGAGGCCACAGAGAGATCCAGAGAAGGCAGAGGCCAAAGAGACCAGAGGAGGCAGAGGACACAGAGAGACCAGAAGAGGCAGAGGACACAAAGAGACCAGAGGAGGCAGAGGCAACAGAGAGACCAGAGGAGATAGAGGAGACAGAGAGAGCAGAGGACCCAGAGGCCACAGTGAGAGCAGAGGAGGCAGAGGAGACAGAGATACCAGAGGAGGCAGAGGCCACAGAGAGATCAGAGGAGGCAGAGGAGGCAGAGAGACCAGAGGAGGCAGAGGAGACAGAGAGACCAGAGGAGGCAGAGGCCACATAGAGACAAGAGGAAGTAGAGGACACAGACAGACCAAAGGAGGCAGAGGCCACAGAGAGACTAGAGGAGGCAGAGGAGATAGAGAGACCAGAGGAGGCAGAGGCCACAGAGAGACGAGAGGAAGCAGAGGAGGCAGAGAGACCAGAGGAGGCAGAGGCCACAGAGAGACGAGAGGAAGCAGAGGAGACAGAGAGACCAGAGGAGGCAGAGGCCACAGAGAGACGAGAGGAAGCAGAGGAGGCAGAGAGACCAGAGGAGGCAGAGGCCACAGAGAGACCAGGGGAGGCAGAGGAGGCAGAGAGACCAGAAAAGGCAGATGCCTCAGAGAGACCAGAGTAGGCAGCGGCCAGAGAGAGACCAGAGAAGGCAGAGGCCACAGAGAGACCAGAGGAGGCTGAGGCCACAGAGAGACCAGAGGAGGCAGAGAGACAGAGAGACCAGAGGAGGCAGTTAGAGCAGAGGAGGCAGAGGAGGGAGAGAGACCAGAGGAGGCAGAGGCCACAGAGTGACTAGAGGAGGCAGAGGAGACAAAGAGACCCGAGGAGGCAGAGGCCACAGAGAGACGAGAGGAGGCAGAGGACACAGACAGACCAGAGGAGGCAGAGGCCATAGAGAGACCAGAGGAGGCAGAGGAGACAGAGAGACCAGAGGAGGCAGAGGCCCCAGAGAGACGAGAGGAAACAGAGGAGGCAGAGAGACCAGAGGAGGCAGAGGCCACTCAAAGACCAGGGGAGGCAAGGATAGTCTAGAGGAGACAGAGGCCACAGAGAGACCAGGAGAGGCAGAGGAGGCAGAGAGACCAGAAAAGGCAGATGCTTTAGAGATACCAGAGTAGGCAGTGGCCAGAGAGAGACCAGAGAAGGCTGAGGCCACAGAGAGACCAGAGGAGGCAGAGAGACAGAGAGAGCAGAGGAGGCAGTTAGAGCAGAGGAGGCAGAGGAGGCAGAGAGACCAGAGGAGGCAGAGGCTACAGAGTGACTAGAGGAGGCAGAGGAGACAAAGAGACCCATGGAGGCAGAGGCAACAAAGAGACCAGAGGAGGCAGAGGCAATAGAGAGACTAGTGGAGGCAGAGAGACCAGAGGAGGCAGAGGAGACAGAGAGACCAGAGGAGGCAGAGGAGACAGAGAGACCAGAGGAGGCAGAGGCCACAGAGAGACGAGAGTAAGCAGAAGAGGCAGAGAGATTAGAGGAGGAAGAGGCCACAGAAAGACCAAAAGAGGCAGAGAGTCCAGAGGATGCAGAGGCCATAGAGAGGCCAGAGGAGGCAGAGGCCACAAAGAGACCAGAGGAGGCAGAGGCCACAGAGAGTTCAGAGGAGGCAGAGGAGACAGAGAGACCAGAGGAGGCAGAGGCCACAGAGAGAACAGAGAGAGGAGGCAGAGGCCACAGAGAGACCAGAGAGGCAGAGGAGGCAGAGAGACCAGAGGAGGCAGAGGAGGCAGAGAGAGACAGAGAGGCAGAGGCCACAGAGAGACAGAGGAGGCAGAGGAGACAGAGATACCAGAGGAGGCAGAAGCCACAGAGAGATCAGAGGAGGCAGAGGAGGCAGAGGAGGCAGAGAGAGAGACCAGAGGAGGCAGAGGAGACAGAGAGACCAGAAAAGGCAGAGGCCACATAGAGACAAGAGGAAGTAGAGGACACAGACAGACCAGAGGAGGCAGAGGCCACAGAGAGACTAGAGGAGGAAGAGGAGACAGAGAGACCAGAGGAGGCAGAGGCCACAGAGAGACGAGAGGAAGCAGAGGAGGCAGAGAGAGACAGAGGAGGCAGAGGCCACAGAAAGACCAGGGGAGGCAAGGAGAGTCTAGAGGAGGCAGAGGCCACAGAGAGACCAGGGGAGGCAGAGGAGGCAGAGAGACCAGAAAAGGCAGATGCCTCAGAGAGACCAGAGTATGCAGCGGCCAGAGAGAGACCAGAGAAGGCAGAGGCCACAGAGAGACCAGAGGAGGCAGAGAGACAGAGAGACCAGAGGAGGCAGTTAGAGCAGAGGAGGCAGAGGAGGGAGAGAGACCAGAGGAGGCAGAGGCCACAGAGTGACTAGAGGAGACAGAGTAGACAAAGAGACCCGAGGACGCAGAGGACACAGAGAGACTAGAGGAGGCAGAGGCCACAGAGAATCCAGGGTAGGCATAGGCTACAGAGAGACCAGAGAATTGCAGAGGTCACAGAGAGACCAGTGGAGGTAGAGAGTGCAGAGGAGGCAGAGAAGGCAGAGAGACCATTGGAAGCAGAGGAGACAGAGAGACCAGAGGAGGCAATGGGGCAGAGAGGCCACAGGAGGCAGAGGCCACAGATAGAGACCAGAGGAGGCAGAGGACACAGACAGACCAGAGGAGTCAGAGAGAGCATAGGAGGCAGAGAAGGCAGAGAGACTAGTGGAGGCAGAGGAGACAGAGAGACCAGAGGAGGCAGAGGCCATAGAGAGACCAGAGGAGGCCGAGGCCATAGAGAGACCAGAGGAGGCAGAGAGAGAGAGAGACCAGAGGAGGCAGTTAGAGCAGAGGAGGCAGAGGAGGCAGAGAGACCAGAGGAGGCAGAGGCCACAGAGTGACTAGAGGAGGCAGAGGAGACAAAGAGACCAGAGGAGGCAGAGTCAATAGAGAGAGCAGTGGAGGCAGAGAGACAAGAGAAGGCAGAGGTTACAGAGAGAGCAGAGGAGGCAGGGGCCATAGAGAGACCAGAGAAGGTAGAGGAGGCAGAGAGACCAGAGGAGTTAGAGGAGAAAGAGAGACCAGAGAAGGCAAAGGAGACAGAGAAACCAGAAAAGGCAGATGCCTCAGAGAGACCAGAGGAGGCAGATGCCTCAGAGAGACAAGAGGAGGCAGCGGCCAAAGAGTGACCAGAGAAGGCAGAGGCCACAGAGAGACCAGAGGAGGCAGAGGCCACAGAGAAACCAGAGGAGGCAGAGGACACAGACAGACCAGAGGAGGCAGAGGCCACAGAGAGACCAGAGGAGGCAGAGAGACCAGAGTAGGCAGAGGAGACAGAGAGACCAGAGGAGGCAGAGGCCACAGAGAGACCAGAGGAGGCAGAGGACACAGACAGACCAGAGGAGGCAGAGGCCACAGAGAGACCAGAGGAGGCAGAGGAGACAGAGAGACCAGAGGAGGCAGAGGCCCCAGAGAGACGAAAATAAACAGAGGAGGCAGAGAGACCAGAGGAGGCAGAGGCCACAGAAAGACCAGGGGAGGCAAGGAGAGTCTAGAGGAGACAGAGGCCACAGAGAGACCATGAGGCAGAGGAGGCAGAGAGACCAGAAAAGGCAGATGCTTTAGAGAGACCAGAGCAGGCAGCGCCAGAGAGAGACCAGAGAAGGCTGAGGCCACAGAGAGACCAGAGGAGGCAGAGAGACAGAGAGAGCAGAGGAGGCAGTTAGAGCAGAGGAGGCAGAGGAGGCAGAGAGACCAGAGGAGGCAGAGGCTACAGAGTGACTAGAGGAGGCAGAGGAGACAAAGAGACCCAAGGAGGCAGAGGCAACAGAGAGACCAGAGGAGGCAGAGGCAATAGAGAGACCAGTGGAGGCAGAGAGACCAGAGGAGGCAGAGGAGACAGAGAGACCAGAGGAGGCAGAGGCCACAGAGAGACGAGAGAAGGCAGAGGCCACAGAGAGACAGAGTAAGGCAGAAGAGGCAGAGAGATTAGAGGAGGAAGAGGCCACAGAAAGACCAGAAGAGGCAGAGAGTCCAGAGGATGCAGACGCCATAGAGAGGCCAGAGGAGGCAGAGGCCAGAAAAAGACCAGAGGAGGCAGAGGCCACAGAGAGTTCAGAGGAGGCAGAGGCCACAGAGAGTTCAGAGGAGGCAGAGGAGACAGAGAGACCAGAGGAGGCAGAGGCCACAGAGAGACCAGAGGAGGCAGTGCAGGCAGAGAGACCAGAGGGGGCATAGGAGGAAGACAGACAAGAGATGGCAGCGGCCACAGAGAGACCAGAGGAGGCAGAGGCCACAGAGAGACGAGAGGAAGCAGAAGAGGCAGAGAGACCAGAGGAGGCAGAGGCCACAGAAAGACCAGAAGAGGCAGAGAGTCCAGAGGATGCAGAGGCCATAGAGATGCCAGAGGAGGCAGAGGCCACAGAGAGTTCAGAGGAGGCAGAGGAGACAGAGAGACCAGAGGAGGCAGAGGCCACAGAGGGACGAGAGGAAGCAGAGGCAATAGAGAGGCCAGTGGAGGCAGAGAGACCAGAGGGGGCATAGGAGGCAGACAGACAATAGAAGGCAGAGGCCAGAGAGACCAGAGGAGGCAGAGGCCACAGAGAGACCAGAGGAGGCAGAGGAGACAGAGAGACCAGAGGAGACAGAGGCCACCAAGAGTTCAGAAGAATCAGAAAGACAGAGAGACCAGAGGATGCAGAGAGACTAGAGGATGCAGTGAAGGCAGAGAGACAGAGGAGACAGAGGCCACAGAGAGACCTGAGGAGGCAGATGAATAGAGAGACAAGAGGAGGTAGAGGCCAAAGAGTGACTAGAAGAGGCAGAGGCCACAGAGAGACGAGAGGAGGCAGAGGAGACAGAGAGACCAGAGGAGGCAGAGGCCACAGAGAATCCAGAGGAGGCATAGGCCACAGAGAGACCAGAGGATTGCAGAGGTCACAGAGAGACCAGTGGAGGTAGAGAGAGCAGAGGAGACAGAGAAGACAGAGAGACCAGTGGAGGCAGGGGAGACAGAGAGAGCAGAGGAGGCAGAGGCCACAGAGAGACGAGAGGAAGCAGAGGAGGCAGAGAGACCAGAGGAGGCAGAGGCCACAGAAAGACCAGAGGAGACAGACAGTCCAGAGGAGGCAGAGGCCATAGAGAGACCAGAGGAGGAGGAGGCCACAGAGAGACCAGAGGGGGCAGAGGGCACAGAGAGTTCAGAGGAGGCAGAGGAGACAGAGAGACCAGAGGAGGCAGAGGTTACAGAGAGCCCAGAGCAGGCACAGGCAATAGAGAGACCAGTCGAGGCAGAGAGACCAGAGGGGGCAGAGGAGTCAGAGAGACAAGAGAAGGCAGAAGCCACAGAGAGAACAGAGGAGGCAGAGGCTACAGAGAGATCAGAGGAGGCAGAGGAGGCAGAGGAGGCAGCGAGATCAGAGGAGGCAGACGAGATAGAGAGACGAGAGGAAGCAGGGGAGGCAGAGACACTAGAGGAGGCAGAGGCCACAGAAAGACAAGAGGAGGCGGAGAGTCCAGAGGAGGCAGAGGCCAAAGAGAGACCAGAAGAGGCAGAGGTCACAGAGAGACCAGAGGAGGCAGAGGAGGCAGAGAGAACAGAAAAGGCAGATGCCACAGATAGACAAGATGAGGCAGCGGCAACAGAGAGACCAGAGAAGGCAGAGGCCACAGAGAGACCAGAGGAGGCAGAGGCCACAGAGAGAGCAGATGAGGCAGAGAGATAGAGAAACCAGAGGAGGCAGTTAGAGCAGAGAGACCAGATGCCACAGAGAGATCCAGAGAAGGCAGAGGCCACAGAGAGACTAGAGGAGGCAGAGGCATTAGAGAGACTAGTGGAGGCAGAGAGCAGAGAGGCAGAGGAGGCAGAGGCCACAGAGAGACCAGAGGAGGCCAAGGAGGCAGAGAGACCAGAGGAGGCAGAGGCCACAGAGAGACCAGATGAGGCAGGAGAGACCAGAGAAGGCAGAGGACACAAAGAGACCAGAGGAGGCAGAGGCCACAGAATGACTAGAGGCAGAGGAGGCAGAGAGACCAGAGGAGGCAGAGGCCACAGAGTGACTAAAGGAGACAGAGGAGACAAAGAGACCAGAGGAGGCAGAAGCCACTGAGAGACCAGAGGAGGCAGAGGCCATAGAGAGACCAGTTGAGGCAGAGGCCACAGAGTGACTAGAGGAAGCAGGAGAGGCAGAGAGACTAGAGGAGGCAGAGGCCACAGAAAGACCAGAGGAGACAGAGAGTCCAGAGGAGGCAGAGGCCACAGAGAGACCAGAAGAGGCAGAGGTCACAGAGAGACCAGAGGAGGCAGAGGAGGCAGCGAGATCAGAGGAGGCAGACGAGATAGAGAGACGAGGAAGCAGGGAGGCAGAGAGAGACACTAGAGGAGGCAGAGGCCACAGAAAGACAAGAGGAGGCAGAGGCCAGAGGAGGCAGAGGCCACAGAGAGACCAGAAGAGGCAGAGGCACAGAGAGACCAGTGGAGGCAGAGGAGGCAGAGAGACCAGAGGAGGCAGAGGAGGCAGAGAGACCAGAGGAGACAGAGGCCACCAAGAGTTCAGAAGAATCAGAAAGACAGAGAGACCAGAGGAGGCAGAGAGACTAGAGGATGCAGAGAAGGCAGAGAGACCAGAGGAGACAGAGGCCACAGAGAGACCTGAGGAGGCAGAGGAATAGAGAGACAGAGAGGAGGCAGAGGCCAAAGAGTGACTAGAAGAGGCAGAGGCCACAGAGAGACGAGAGGAGGTAGAGGAGACAGAGAGACCAGAGGAGGCAGAGGCCACAGAGAACCAGAGGAGGCATAGGCCACAGAGAGACCAGAGGATTGCAGAGGTCACAGAGAGACCAGTGGAGGTAGAGAGAGCAGAGGAGGCAGAGAAGACAGAGAGACCAGTGGAGGCAGGGGAGACAGAGAGAGCAGAGGAGGCAGAGGCCACAGAGAGACGAGAGGAAGCAGAGGAGGCAGAGAGACCAGAGGAGGCAGAGGCCACAGAAAGACAAGAGGAGACAGACAGTCCAGAGGAGGCAGAGGCCATAGAGAGACCAGAGGAGGAGGAGGCCACAGAGAGACCAGAGGGGGCAGAGGGCACAGAGAGACCAGAGGAGGCAGAGGTTACAGAGAGCCCAGAGCAGGCACAGGCAATAGAGAGACCAGTGGAGGCAGAGGAGGCAGAGAAAACATAAAAGGCAGATGCCACAGATAGACAAGAGGAGGCAGCGGCAACAGAGAGACCAGAGAAGGCAGAGGCCACAGAGAGACCAGAGGAGGCAGAGGCCACAGAGAGAGCAGATGAGGCAGAGAGATAGAGAGACTAGAGGAGGCAGTTAGAGCAGAGAGACCAGATGCCACAGAGAGATCCAGAGAAGGCAGAGGCCACAGAGAGACTAGAGGAGGCAGAGGCATTAGAGAGACTAGTGGAGGCAGAGAGCAGAGAGGGCAGAGGAGGCAGAGGCCACAGAGAGACCAGAGGAGGCCAAGGAGGCAGAGAGACCAGAGGAGGGAGAGGCCACAGAGAGACCAGATGAGGAAGAGAGACCAGAGAAGGCAGAGGACACAAAGAGACCAGAGGAGGCAGAGGCCACAAAATGACTAGAGGCAGAGGAGGCAGAGAGACCAGAGGAGGCAGAGGCCACAGAGTGACTAAAGGAGACAGAGGAGACAAAGAGACCAGAGGAGGCAGAAGCCACTGAGAGACCAGAGGAGGCAGAGGCCATAGAGAGACCAGTTGAGGCAGAGGCCACAGAGTGACTAGAGGAGGCAGAGGAGACAAAGAGACCAGAGGAGGCAGAGGCCACAGAGAGACCAGAGGAGGCAGAGGCCACAGAGAGACCAGAGGAGGCAGAGGAGGCAGAGAGACAGAGGAGGCAGAGGAGACAGAGAGACGAGAGGAAGCAGGAGAGGCAGAGAGACTAGAGGAGGCAGAGGCCACAGAAAGATCAGAGGAGACAGAGAGTCCAGAGGAGGCAGAGGCCACAGAGAGACCAGAAGAGGCAGAGGTCACAGAGAGACCAGAGGAGGCAGAGGAGGCAGAGGGGGCAGAGAGAACAGAAAAGGCAGATGCCACAGATAGACAAGAGGAGGCAGCGGCAACAGAGAGACCAGAGAAGGCAGAGGCCACAAAGAGACCAGAGGAGGCAGAGGCCACAGAGAGAGCAGATGAGGCAGAGAGATAGAGAGACTAGAGGAGGCAGTTAGAGCAGAGAGACCAGATGCCACAGAGAGATCCAGAGAAGGCAGAGGCCACAGAGAGACCAGAGGAGGCAGAGGCATTAGAGAGACTAGTGGAGGCAGAGAGCAGAGAGGGCAGAGGAGGCAGAGGCCACAGAGAGACCAGAGGAGGCCAAGGAGGCAGAGAGACCAGAGGAGGGAGAGGCCACAGAGAGACTAGAGGAGGCAGAGGAGACAAAGAGACCCAAGGAGGCAGAGGCAACAGAGAGACCAGAGGAGGCAGAGGCAATAGAGAGACCAGTGGAGGCAGAGAGACCAGAGGAGGCAGAGGAGACAGAGAGACCAGAGGAGGCAGAGGCAATAGAGAGACCAGTGGAGGCAGAGAGACCAGAGGAGGCAGAGGAGACAGAGAGACCAGAGGAGGCAGAGGCCACAGAGAGACGAGAGAAGGCAGAGGCCACAGAGAGACGAGAGTAAGCAGAAGAGGCAGAGAGATTAGAGGAGGAAGAGGCCACAGAAAGACCAGAAGAGGCAGAGAGTCCAGAGGATGCAGACGCCATAGAGAGGCCAGAGGAGGCAGAGGCCACAAAAAGACCAGAGGAGGCAGAGGCCACAGAGAGTTCAGAGGAGGCAGAGGCCACAGAGAGTTCAGAGGAGGCAGAGGAGACAGAGAGACCAGAGGAGGCAGAGGCCACAGAGAGACCAGAGGAGGCAGTGCAGGCAGAGAGACCAGAGGGGGCATAGGAGGAAGACAGACAAGAGAAGGCAGAGCCACAGAGAGACCAGAGGAGGCAGAGGCCACAGAGAGACGAGAGGAAGCAGAAGAGGCAGAGAGACCAGAGGAGGCAGAGGCCACAGAAAGACAGAAGAGGCAGAGAGTCCAGAGGATGCAGAGGCCATAGAGATGCCAGAGGAGGCAGAGGCCACAGAGAGTTCAGAGGAGGCAGAGGAGACAGAGAGACCAGAGGAGGCAGAGGCCACAGAGGGACGAGGAAGCAGAGGCAATAGAGAGGCCAGTGGAGGCAGAGAGACCAGAGGGGCATAGGAGGCAGACAGACAATAGAAGGCAGAGGCCAGAGAGAGACCAGAGGAGGCAGAGGCCACAGAGAGACCAGAGGAGGCAGAGGAGACAGAGAGACCAGAGGAGACAGAGGCCACCAAGAGTTCAGAAGAATCAGAAAGACAGAGAGACCAGAGGATGCAGAGAGACTAGAGGATGCAGAGAAGGCAGAGAGACCAGAGGAGACAGAGGCCACAGAGAGACCTGAGGAGGCAGATGAATAGAGAGACAAGAGGAGGTAGAGGCCAAAGAGTGACTAGAAGAGGCAGAGGCCACAGAGAGACGAGAGGAGGCAGAGGAGACAGAGAGACCAGAGGAGGCAGAGGCCACAGAGAATCCAGAGGAGGCATAGGCCACAGAGAGACCAGAGGATTGCAGAGGTCACAGAGAGACCAGTGGAGGTAGAGAGAGCAGAGGAGACAGAGAAGACAGAGAGACCAGTGGAGGCAGGGGAGACAGAGAGAGCAGAGGAGGCAGAGGCCACAGAGAGACGAGAGGAAGCAGAGGAGGCAGAGAGACCAGAGGAGGCAGAGGCCACAGAAAGACCAGAGGAGACAGACAGTCCAGAGGAGGCAGAGGCCATAGAGAGACCAGAGGAGGAGGAGGCCACAGAGAGACCAGAGGGGGCAGAGGGCACAGAGAGTTCAGAGGAGGCAGAGGAGACAGAGAGACCAGAGGAGGCAGAGGTTACAGAGAGCCCAGAGCAGGCACAGGCAATAGAGAGACCAGTCGAGGCAGAGAGACCAGAGGGGGCAGAGGAGTCAGAGAGACAAGAGAAGGCAGAAGCCACAGAGAGACGAGAGGAGGCAGAGGCCACAGAGAGATCAGAGGAGGCAGAGGAGGCAGCGAGATCAGAGGAGGCAGACGAGATAGAGAGACGAGAGGAAGCAGGGGAGGCAGAGACACTAGAGGAGGCAGAGGCCACAGAAAGACAAGAGGAGGCGGAGAGTCCAGAGGAGGCAGAGGCCAAAGAGAGACCAGAAGAGGCAGAGGTCACAGAGAGACCAGAGGAGGCAGAGGAGGCAGAGAGAACAGAAAAGGCAGATGCCACAGATAGACAAGATGAGGCAGCGGCAACAGAGAGACCAGAGAAGGCAGAGGCCACAGAGAGACCAGAGGAGGCAGAGGCCACAGAGAGAGCAGATGAGGCAGAGAGATAGAGAAACTAGAGGAGGCAGTTAGAGCAGAGAGACCAGATGCCACAGAGAGATCCAGAGAAGGCAGAGGCCACAGAGAGACTAGTGGAGGCAGAGAGCAGAGAGGGCAGAGGAGGCAGAGGCCACAGAGAGACCAGAGGAGGCCAAGGAGGCAGAGAGACCAGAGGAGGGAGAGAGCCACAGAGAGACCAGATGAGGCAGAGAGACCAGAGAAGGCAGAGGACACAAAGAGACCAGAGGAGGCAGAGGCCACAGAATGACTAGAGGCAGAGGAGGCAGAGAGACCAGAGGAGGCAGAGGCCACAGAGTGACTAAAGGAGACAGAGGAGACAAAGAGACCAGAGGAGGCAGAAGCCACTGAGAGACCAGAGGAGGCAGAGGCCATAGAGAGACCAGTTGAGGCAGAGGCCACAGAGTGACTAGAGGAAGCAGGAGAGGCAGAGAGACTAGAGGAGGCAGAGGCCACAGAAAGACCAGAGGAGACAGAGAGTCCAGAGGAGGCAGAGGCCACAGAGAGACCAGAAGAGGCAGAGGTCACAGAGAGACCAGAGGAGGCAGAGGAGGCAGCGAGATCAGAGGAGGCAGACGAGATAGAGAGACGAGAGGAAGCAGGGGAGGCAGAGACACTAGAGGAGGCAGAGGCCACAGAAAGACAAGAGGAGGCAGAGAGTCCAGAGGAGGCAGAGGAGGCAGAGAGACCAGAGGAGACAGAGGCCACCAAGAGTTCAGAAGAATCAGAAAGACAGAGAGACCAGAGGAGGCAGAGAGACTAGAGGATGCAGAGAAGGCAGAGAGACCAGAGGAGACAGAGGCCACAGAGAGACCTGAGGAGGCAGAGGAATAGAGAGACAATAGGAGGCAGAGGCCAAAGAGTGACTAGAAGAGGCAGAGGCCACAGAGAGACGAGAGGAGGTAGAGGAGACAGAGAGACCAGATGAGGCAGAGGCCACAGAGAATCCAGAGGAGGCATAGGCCACAGAGAGACCAGAGGATTGCAGAGGTCACAGAGAGACCAGTGGAGGTAGAGAGAGCAGAGGAGGCAGAGAAGACAGAGAGACCAGTGGAGGCAGGGGAGACAGAGAGAGCAGAGGAGGCAGAGGCCACAGAGAGACGAGAGGAAGCAGAGGAGGCAGAGAGACCAGAGGAGGCAGAGACTACAGAAAGACAAGAGGAGACAGACAGTCCAGAGGAGGCAGAGGCCATAGAGAGACCAGAGGAGGAGGAGGCCACAGAGAGACCAGAGGGGGCAGAGGGCACAGAGAGACCAGAGGAGGCAGAGGTTACAGAGAGCCCAGAGCAGGCACAGGCAATAGAGAGACCAGTGGAGGCAGAGGAGGCAGAGAGAACATAAAAGGCAGATGCCACAGATAGACAAGAGGAGGCAGCGGCAACAGAGAGACCAGAGAAGGCAGAGGCCACAGAGAGACCAGAGGAGGCAGAGGCCACAGAGAGAGCAGATGAGGCAGAGAGATAGAGAAACTAGAGGAGGCAGTTAGAGCAGAGAGACCAGATGCCACAGAGAGATCCAGAGAAGGCAGAGGCCACAGAGAGACTAGTGGAGGCAGAGAGCAGAGAGGGCAGAGGAGGCAGAGGCCACAGAGAGACCAGAGGAGGCAGAGGCAGAGAGACCAGAGGAGGGAGAGGCCACAGAGAGACCAGATGAGGCAGAGAGACCAGAGAAGGCAGAGGACACAAAGAGACCAGAGGAGGCAGAGGCCACAGAATGACTAGAGGCAGAGGAGGCAGAGAGACCAGAGGAGGCAGAGGCCACAGAGTGACTAAAGGAGACAGAGGAGACAAAGAGACCAGAGGAGGCAGAAGCCACTGAGAGACCAGAGGAGGCAGAGGCCATAGAGAGACCAGAGGAGGCAGAGGCCACAGAGTGACTAGAGGAAGCAGGAGAGGCAGAGAGACTAGAGGAGGCAGAGGCCACAGAAAGACCAGAGGAGACAGAGAGTCCAGAGGAGGCAGAGGCCACAGAGAGACCAGAAGAGGCAGAGGTCACAGAGAGACCAGAGGAGGCAGAGGAGGCAGCGAGATCAGAGGAGGCAGACGAGATAGAGAGACGAGAGGAAGCAGGGGAGGCAGAGACACTAGAGGAGGCAGAGGCCACAGAAAGACAAGAGGAGGCAGAGAGTCCAGAGGAGGCAGAGGCCACAGAGAGACCAGAAGAGGCAGAGGTCACAGAGAGACCAGAGGAGGCAGAGGAGGCAGAGAGACCAGAGGAGGCAGAGGAGGCAGAGAGACCAGAGGAGACAGAGGCCACCAAGAGTTCAGAAGAATCAGAAAGACAGAGAGACCAGAGGAGGCAGAGAGACTAGAGGATGCAGAGAAGGCAGAGAGACCAGAGGAGACAGAGGCCACAGAGAGACCTGAGGAGGCAGAGGAATAGAGAGACAATAGGAGGCAGAGGAGAGGCCAAAGAGTGACTAGAAGAGGCAGAGGCCACAGAGAGACGAGAGGAGGCAGAGGAGACAGAGAGACCAGATGAGGCAGAGGCCACAGAGAATCCAGAGGAGGCATAGGCCACAGAGAGACCAGAGGATTGCAGAGGTCACAGAGAGACCAGTGGAGGTAGAGAGAGCAGAGGAGGCAGAGAAGACAGAGAGACCAGTGGAGGCAGGGGAGACAGAGAGAGCAGAGGAGGCAGAGGCCACAGAGAGACGAGAGGAAGCAGAGGAGGCAGAGAGACCAGAGGAGGCAGAGGCCACAGAAAGACAAGAGGAGACAGACAGTCCAGAGGAGGCAGAGGCCATAGAGAGACCAGAGGAGGAGGAGGCCACAGAGAGACCAGAGGGGGCAGAGGGCACAGAGAGACCAGAGGAGGCAGAGGTTACAGAGAGCCCAGAGCAGGCACAGGCAATAGAGAGACCAGTGGAGGCAGAGGAGGCAGAGAGAACATAAAAGGCAGATGCCACAGATAGACAAGAGGAGGCAGAGGCCATAGAGAGACCAGTTGAGGCAGAGGCCACAGAGTGACTAGAGGAAGCAGGAGAGGCAGAGAGACTAGAGGAGGCAGAGGCCACAGAAAGATCAGAGGAGACAGAGAGTCCAGAGGAGGCAGAGGCCACAGAGAGACCAGAAGAGGCAGAGGTCACAGAGAGACCAGAGGAGGCAGAGGAGGCAGAGGGGGCAGAGAGAACAGAAAAGGCAGATGCCACAGATAGACAAGAGGAGGCAGCGGCAACAGAGAGACCAGAGAAGGCAGAGGCCACAAAGAGACCAGAGGAGGCAGAGGCCACAGAGAGAGCAGATGAGGCAGAGAGATAGAGAGACTAGAGGAGGCAGTTAGAGCAGAGAGACCAGATGCCACAGAGAGATCCAGAGAAGGCAGAGGCCACAGAGAGACCAGAGGAGGCAGAGGCATTAGAGAGACTAGTGGAGGCAGAGAGCAGAGAGGGCAGAGGAGGCAGAGGCCACAGAGAGACCAGAGGAGGCCAAGGAGGCAGAGAGACCAGAGGAGGGAGAGGCCACAGAGAGACCAGATGAGGCAGAGAAACCAGAGAAGGCAGAGGACACAAAGAGACCAGAAGAGGCAGAGGCCACAGAATGACTAGAGGAGGCAGAGGAGGCAGAGAGACCAGAGGAGGCAGAGGACACAGAGTGACTAAAGGAGCCAGAGGAGACAAAGAGACCAGAGGAGGCAGAGGCCACAGAGAGACCAGAGGAGGCAGAGGCCACAGAGAGACCAGAGTAGGCAGAGGCCACAGAGAGACCAGAGGAGGCAGAGGAGGCAGAGAGACCAGAGGAGGCAGAGGAGACAGAGAGACGAGAGGAAGCAGGAGAGGCAGAGAGACTAGAGGAGGCAGAGGCCACAGAAAGACCAGAGGAGACAGAGAGTCCAGAGGAGGCAGAGGCCACAGAGAGACCAGAAGAGGCAGAGGCCATAGAGAGACCAGAGGGGGCAGAGGCACAGAGAGTTCAGAGGAGGCAGAGGAGACAGAGAGACCAGAGGAGGCAGAGGTTACAGAGAGCCCAGAGCAGGCACAGGCAATAGAGAGACCAGTGGAGGCAGAGGCCATAGAGAGACCAGAGGGGGCAGAGGGCACAGAGAGTTCAGAGGAGGCAGAGGAGTCAGAGAGACAAGAGAAGGCAGAAGCCACAGAGAGAACAGAGGAGGCAGAGGCCACAGAGAGATCAGAGGAGGCAGAGGAGGCAGCGAGATCAGAGGAGGCAGACGAGATAGAGAGACGAGAGGAAGCAGGGGAGGCAGAGACACTAGAGGAGGCAGAGGCCACAGAAAGACAAGAGGAGGCAGAGAGTCCAGAGTAGGCAGAGGCCACAAAGAGACCAGAAGAGGCAGAGGTCACAGAGAGACCAGAGGAGGCAGAGGAGGCAGAGAGAACAGAAAAGGCAGATGCCACAGATAGACAAGAGGAGGCAGCGGCAACAGAGAGACCAGAGAAGGCAGAGGGCACAGAGAGACCAGAGGAGGCAGAGGCCACAGAGAGAGCAGATGAGGCAGAGAGATAGAGAGACTAGAGGAGGCAGTTAGAGCAGAGAGACCAGATGCCACAGAGAGATCCAGAGAAGGCAGAGGCCACAGAGAGACCAGAGGAGGCAGAGGCATTAGAGAGACTAGTGGAGGCAGAGAGCAGAGAGGGCAGAGGAGGCAGAGGCCACAGAGAGACCAGAGGAGGCCAAGGAGGCAGAGAGACCAGAGGAGGGAGAGGCCACAGAGAGACCAGATGAGGCAGAGGACACAAAGAGACCAGAGGAGGCAGAGGCCACAGAATGACTAGAGGCAGAGGAGGCAGAGAGACCAGAGGAGGCAGAGGCCACAGAGTGACTAAAGGAGACAGAGGAGACAAAGAGACCAGAGGAGGCAGAAGCCACTGAGAGACCAGAGGAGGCAGAGGCCAGTGAGACATCAGTTGAGGCAGAGGCCACAGAGAGACCAGAGGAGGCAGAGGAGACAAAGAGACCAGAGGAGGCAGAGGCCACAGAGAGACCAGAGGAGGCAGAGGCCACAGAGAGACCAGAGGAGGCAGAGGCCACAGAGAGACCAGAGGAGGCAGAGGCCACAGAGAGACCAGAGGAGGCAGAGGAGACAGAGAGACGAGAGGAAGCAGGAGAGGCAGAGAGACTAGAGGAGGCAGAGGCCACAGAAAGACCAGAGGAGACAGAGAGTCCAGAGGAGGCAGAGGCCACAGAGAGACCAGAAGAGGCAGAGGCCACAGAGAGATCAACGGAGGCAGGTTTTTGTTTTTCTAATACACCAAGTTGCCAACTTTACTATTCCATAAAGAAAATTTAGAATAATAACTTCTGAGTACTTTGGCCCATACGTAAACAATGAAACATTAAATGAACCCATTAGCTCCAGACTCCAAACCTTCACTAACTGCATCAAGTTTTTTTGAGGTGATAACATTACATAAATGCATGCTGGCGGTCACTTCCCGAGGTCCGATCAAGTGAAATGTCGTCTTTGATATGTCGTTCTGGGTGGCCCTAGGAGCCAGCCAAATAGTGTTCAGGGGTCAATGGTCAAAACCCGTTATAAGCTGTGTCTTTAGGAGGCTGAAACTTTTTTCACTTTGATCTAAAGCCAGCAACCTTTGATATGTCGTTCTGGGTGGCCCCAGGAGCCAGCGTGCAAAATTTGGAGAGGCGACGACATTGGTAAGGGGTCAAAAGGTCAACTAAGGGTATGAGCTATATGCCCTGAGAAGAAAGGTGTCTTTTTGATCATAATTCTTTCCTCTTGCTCTAGAGCTCTGCGCCGGATATGTGTATCAGGGCTACTCCAGGAGCCAGGGGAAAATTTAGGATTCTCACATGCCCATTTTGTCAATGTATTCTTCCTAGTGGGGCACTGGCGGTCACTTCCGACAGAGTATGTGAGCGGTGCGGAGCGGAGCGGAGCGAGGAGCGGAGTGTGATTTTGCCCGGTGCGAGGAGCGGATTTTTAAATAATGGAGCGTTGTGATTTTCTCCCGCTCCAAACGCTCCACTATCGCCAATTACCAATCACGAGCCAGGAGTCCCAGGACCAAACCACTGTCAGGAGACGGAGGGGTTTGGGGCTGTTCAGTGTTCAAAATTACAAAAAAGTATGGATGTTTTTCTTAGTACTGCGTATTCGCTTTTACACTACATGCATCTTCTGATCAGACACTGGTGTTATTAAAAATAAAATAAAAAATACCCTGGAGCGAAACGGAGCGAGACGTATATGGACGGAGCGGGGAGGAGCGAGGAGCGGAAAATTGCACACCCAGAGCGGAGCTTGAGCGGAGTATTTATGAAATACTTTGAGCGTGGAGCGCAAATTCTTGCCGCTCCGCTCCGCCACATACCCTGCTTCCGAGGAAAATCAAGTGAAATGTGGTCTCCTGTTTTTGACACAGTATGTGGAAGCCTGTGGCAAAGTTTGGAGAGGCTATTACATTGTTAAGGGTCGAAAGGTCAAAAAGGGTATGCTCTAAAGGCCCAAAAGGAGAGATGTCTTTGAGTCATCATTTTTCTTCCCTTGACTCTAGAGCCAGCCGACTTGCCTATGTCGTTCTGGGTGGCCCCTGAGCCAGCGTTTAAAAATTTGGAGAGGCTACGACATTGTTAAGGTATCAAATAATGTTCAGGGGTCAATGGTCAGAACCCGTTATAGGCTGTGTCTTTGTAGGCTGAAACTTTTGCCTTTGCTCTAAAGCCAGCAGCCTTTGATATTTTATTCTGGGTGGCCCCAGGAGCCAGTGTGCAAAATTTGGAGAGGCTACGACATTGGTAAGGGGTCAAAATGTCAACTAAGGTTACGAGCTATAGGCCCTGAGAAGAAAGGTGTCTTTGATCATAATTTTTCCCTTGCTCTAGAGCTCTGCTGTTCGGATATGTGATTCAGGGTTACTCCAGGAGCCAGGGGAAAAATTTGGGATTCCCACATGCCCATTTTGTCAATGTATTCACCTAGTGGGAGCACTGGCGGTCACTTCCGAGGTCCGATCAAGAGAAATGTGGTCTCCTTTTTCTCGACACAGCACGTGGAAGCGTGTGGTTAAAATTGGAGAGCTACCACATTGTTAAGGGTCGAAAGGTCAAAAGGGCATGCGCTAAAGGCCCAAAAGGAGAGATGTCTTTAGTCATCATTTTTCTTCCCTTGACTCTAGAGCCAGCCGCCTTTGATATGTCGTTCTGGGTGGCCCCTGGAGCCAGCGTTGAAAATTTGGAGAGACTACGACATTGTTAAGGGGTCAAATAATGTTCAGGGGTCAATGGTCAGAAGCCGTTATAGGCTGTGTCTTTGGAGGCTGAAACATTTTCCTTTGCTATAAAGCCAGCAACCTTTGATATGTTGTTCTGGGTGGCCCCAGGAGCCAGCGTGCAAAATTTGGAGAGGCTACGACATTGGTAAGGGGTCAAAAGGTCAACTAAGGGTACGAGCTATAGGCCCTGACAAGAAAGGTGTCTTTTTGATCATCATTTTTTTCCCCTTTGCTCTAGAGCTCTGCACTTCGGATATGTGATTCAGGCTACTCCAGGAGCCAGGGTGATAAATTTGGGATTCCCACATGCCCATTTTGTCAATGTATTCACCCTAGTGGGGGCGCTGGCGGTCACTTCCCGAGGTCCGATCAAGTAAAATGTGGTCTCCTTTTTCTCAACCCAGTACGTGGAAGCGTGTGGTAAAGGTTGGCGAGGCTACCACATTGATAAGGGGTTTAAAAGGTCAAAAAAGTGTATGCGCTAAAGGCCCAGACAGACTGTAGTCGAGCATTAGAACAGACTGTAGAAATGCAGTAGTACAGACTGTAAATGTGCAGAAGAACAGACAGTAGACAATTATTAGAACTGACTGTAGACGTGGAGTAGAACAGACTGGCAATTTGCAGATGAATAGACTGCAGATGAGGGGACCAGAGGAGGTAACGGGGAGGGAGAAGAGAGGAAGCAGAGGCCACAGAAAGACCAGAGGAGGCAGAGAGTCCAGAGGAGGCAAAGGCCACAAAGAGACCAGAAGAGGAGAAGGAGGCAGAGAGACCAGAAAAGGCAGATGCCACAGAGAGACAAAAAAGGAGGAAGCGGCCACAGAGAGAGCAGAGGAGGCAGAGGAGACAGAGAGACCAGAGGAGACAGAGAAGGCAAAGAGACTAGAGGAGGGCAGAGGCCAAAGAGAGACCAGAGGAGGCAGAGGCCACAGAGAGTTCAGAGGAGGCAGAGGAGACAGAGAGACCAGAGGAGGCAGAGGCCAAAGAGAGACCAGTGGAGGCAGAGGCAACAGAGAGAGCAGTGGAGGCAGAAGAGACAGAATGACCAGAGGAGGCAGAGGCCACAGAGAGAACAGAGGAGGCAGAGGCCACAGAAAGACCAGAAGAGGCAGAGAGTCCAGAGGATGCAGAGGCCATAGAGATGCCAGAGGAGGCAGAGGCCACAGAGAGTTCAGAGGAGGCAGAGGAGACAGAGAGACCAGAGGAGGCAGAGGCCACAGAGGGACGAGCGGAAGCAGAGGCAATAGAGAGGCCAGTGGAGGCAGAGAGACCAGAGGGGGCATAGGAGGCAGACAGACAATAGAAGGCAGAGGCCAGAGAGAGACCAGAGGAGGCAGAGGCCACAGAGAGACCAGAGGAGGCAGAGGCCACCAAGAGTTCAGAAGAGGCAGAAAGACAGAGAGACCAGAGGAGGCAGAGAGACTAGAGGATGCAGAGAAGGCAGAGAGACCAGAGGAGACAGAGGCCACAGAGAGACCTGAGGAGGCAGAGGAATAGAGAGACAAGAGGAGGCAGAGGCCAAAGAGTGACTAGAAGAGGCAGAGGCCACAGAGAGACGAGAGGAGGCAGAGGAGACAGAGAGACCAGAGGAGGCAGAGGCCACAGAGAATCCAGAGGAGGCATAGGCCACAGAGAGACCAGAGGATTGCAGAGGTCACAGAGAGACCAGTGGAGGTAGAGAGAGCAGAGGAGGCAGAGAAGACAGAGAGACCAGAGGGGGCAGGGGGCACAGAGAGTTCAGAGGAGGCAGAGGAGACAGAGAGACCAGAGGAGGCATAGGTTACAGAGAGCCCAGAGCAGGCACAGGCAATAGAGAGACCAGTGGAGGCAGAGAGACCAGAGGGGGCAGAGGAGTCAGAGAGACAAGAGAAGGCAGAAGCCACAGAGAGACCAGAGGAGGAAGAGGCCACAGAGAGATCAGAGGAGGCAGATGAGGCAGCGAGATCAGAGGAGGCAGACGATATAGAGAGACGAGAGGAAGCAGGGGAGGCAGAGACACTAGAGGAGGCAGAGGCCACAGAAAGACAAGAGGAGGCAGAGAGTCCAGAGGAGGCAGAGGCCAGAGAGAGACCAGAAGAGGCAGAGGTCACAGAGAGACCAGAGGAGGCAGAGGAGGCAGAGAGAACAGAAAAGGCAGTTGCCACAGATAGACAAGAGGAGGCAGCGGCAACAGAGAGACCAGAGAAGGCAGAGGCCACAGAGAGACCAGAGGAGGCAGAGGCCACAGAGAGAGCAGATGAGGCAGAGAGATAGAGAGACTAGAGGAGGCAGTTAGAGCAGAGAGACCAGATGCCACAGAGAGATCCAGAGAAGGCAGAGGCCACAGAGAGACCAGAGGAGGCAGAGGCATTAGAGAGACTAGTGGAGGCAGAGAGCAGAGAGGGCAGAGGAGGCAGAGGCCACAGAGAGACCAGAGGAGGCCAAGGAGGCAGAGAGACCAGAGGAGGGAGAGGCCACAGAGTGACTAGAGGAGGCAGAGGAGACAAAGAGACCAGAGGAGGCAGAGGCCACAGAGAGACCAGAGGAGGCAGAGGCCACAGAGAGACCAGAGGAGGCAGAGGCCACAGAGAGACCAGAGGAGGCAGAGGAGGCAGAGAGACCAGAGGAGGCAGAGGAGACAGAGAGACGAGAGGAAGCAGGAGAGGCAGAGAGACTAGAGGAGGCAGAGGCCACAGAAAGACCAGAGGAGACAGAGAGTCCAGAGGAGGCAGAGGCCACAGAGAGACCAGAAGAGGCAGAGGCCACAGAGAGATCAACGGAGGCAGGTTTTTTTGTTTTTTTCTAATACACCAAGTTGCCAACTTTACTATTCCATAAAGAAAATTTAGAATAATAACTTCTGAGTACTTTGGCCCATACGTAAACAATGAAACATTAAATGAACCCATTAGCTCCAGACTCAAACCTTCACTAACTGCATCAAGTTTTGAGCAGATAACATTACATAAATGCATGCTGGCGGTCACTTCGAGGTCCGATCAAGTGAAATGTCGTCTTTGATATGGCGTTCTGGGTGGCCCTAGGAGCCAGCGCTAAAAATTTGGAGAGGCTACGACATTGTTAAGGGGTCAAATAATGTTCAGGAGTCAATGGTCAGAAGCCGTTATAGGCTGTGTCTTTGGAGGCTGAAACATTTTCCCTTTGCTATAAAGCCAGCAACCTTTGATATGTTGTTCTGGGTGGCCCCAGGAGCATGCAAAAAATTTGGAGAGGCTACGACATTGGTAAGGGGTCAAAAGGTCAACTAAGGGCACGAGCTATAGGCCCTGACAAGAAAGGTGTCTTTGATCATCAATTTTTTCCCTTTGCTCTAGAGCTCTGCACTCGGATATGTGATTCAGGGCTACTCCAGGAGCCAGGGTGATAAATTTGGGATTCCCACATGCCCATTTTGTCAATGTATTCACCCTAGTGGGGCGCTGGCGTCATTTCGAGGTCCGATCAAGTAAAATGTGGTCTCCTTTTTCTCAACCCAGTACATGGAAGCGTGTGGTAAAGGTTGGCGAGGCTACCACATTGATAAGGGGTTTAAAAGGTCAAAAAAGTGTATGCGCTAAAGGCCCAGACAGACTGTAGTCGAGCATTAGAACAGACTGTAGAAATGCAGTAGTACAGACTGTAAATGTGCAGAAGAACAGACAGTAGACATTTATTAGAACTGACTGTAGACGTGGAGTAGAACAGACTGGCAATTTGCAGATGAATAGACTGCAGATGAGGGGAACAGAGGAGGTAACGGGGAGGGAGAAGAGAGGAAGCAGAGGCCACAGAAAGACCAGAGGAGGCAGAGAGTCCAGAGGAGGCAAAGGCCACAAAGAGACCAGAAGAGGAGAAGGAGGCAGAGAGACCAGAAAAGGCAGATGCCACAGAGAGACAAAAAAGGAGGAAGCGGCCACAGAGAGAGCAGAGGAGGCAGAGGAGACAGAGAGACCAGAGGAGGCAGAGGCCACAGAGAGACTAGAGGAGACAGAGAAGGCAAAGAGACTAGAGGAGGGCAGAGGCCAAAGAGAGACCAGAGGAGGCAGAGGCCAAAGAGAGACCAGTGGAGGCAGAGGCAACAGAGAGAGCAGTGGAGGCAGAAGAGACAGAATGACCAGAGGAGGCAGAGGCCACAGAGAGAACAGAGGAGGCAGAGGCCACAGAAAGACCAGAAGAGGCAGAGAGTCCAGAGGATGCAGAGGCCATAGAGATGCCAGAGGAGGCAGAGGCCACAGAGAGTTCAGAGGAGGCAGAGGAGACAGAGAGACCAGAGGAGGCAGAGGCCACAGAGGGACGACAGGAAGCAGAGGCAATAGAGAGGCCAGTGGAGGCAGAGAGACCAGAGGGGCATAGGAGGCAGACAGACAATAGAAGGCAGAGGCCAGAGAGAGACCAGAGGAGGCAGAGGCCACAGAGAGACCAGAGGAGGCAGAGGCCACCAAGAGTTCAGAAGAGGCAGAAAGACAGAGAGACCAGAGGAGGCAGAGAGACTAGAGGATGCAGAGAAGGCAGAGAGACCAGAGGAGACAGAGGCCACAGAGAGACCTGAGGAGGCAGAGGAATAGAGAGACAAGAGGAGGCAGAGGCCAAAGAGTGACTAGAAGAGGCAGAGGCCACAGAGAGACGAGAGGAGGCAGAGGAGACAGAGAGACCAGAGGAGGCAGAGGCCACAGAGAATCCAGAGGAGGCATAGGCCACAGAGAGACCAGAGGATTGCAGAGGTCACAGAGAGACCAGTGGAGGTAGAGAGAGCAGAGGAGGCAGAGAAGACAGAGAGACCAGTGGAGGCAGGGGAGACAGAGAGAGCAGAGGAGGCAGAGGCCACAGAGAGACGAGAGGAAGCAGAGGAGGCAGAGAGACCAGAGGAGGCAGAGGCCACAGAAAGACCAGAGGAGACAGACAGTCCAGAGGAGGCAGAGGCCATAGAGAGACCAGAGGAGGAGGAGGCCACAGGTCTCAGAGTTCAGACCAGAGGGGGCAGGGGGCACAGAGAGTTCAGAGGAGGCAGAGGAGACAGAGAGACCAGAGGAGGCAGAGGTTACAGAGAGCCCAGAGCAGGCACAGGCAATAGAGAGACCAGTGGAGGCAGAGAGACCAGAGGGGGCAGAGGAGTCAGAGAGGAGGAGGCCACAGGTCTCAGAGTTCAGACCAGAGGGGGCAGGGGGCACAGAGAGTTCAGAGGAGGCAGAGGAGACAGAGAGACCAGAGGAGGCAGAGGTTACAGAGAGCCCAGAGCAGGCACAGGCAATAGAGAGACCAGTGGAGGCAGAGAGACCAGAGGGGGCAGAGGAGTCAGAGAGACAAGAGAAGGCAGAAGCCACAGAGAGAACAGAGGAGGCAGAGGCCACAGAGAGATCAGAGGAGGCAGATGAGGCAGCGAGATCAGAGGAGGCAGACAGAGAGACGAGAGGAAGCAGGGGAGGCAGAGACACTAGAGGAGGCAGAGGCCACAGAAAGACAAGAGGAGGCAGAGAGTCCAGAGGAGGCAGAGGCCAGAGAGACCAGAAGAGGCAGAGGTCACAGAGAGACCAGAGGAGGCAGAGGAGGCAGAGAGAACAGAAAAGGCAGCTGCCACAGATAGACAAGAGGAGGCAGCAACAAAGAGACCAGAGAAGGCAGAGGCCACAGAGAGACCAGAGGAGGCAGAGGCCACAGAGAGAGCAGATGAGGCAGAGAGATAGAGAGACTAGAGGAGGCAGTTAGAGCAGAGAGACCAGATGCCACAGAGAGATCCAGAGAAGGCAGAGGCCACAGAGAGACCAGAGGAGGCAGAGGCATTAGAGAGACTAGTGGAGGCAGAGAGCAGAGAGGGCAGAGGAGGCAGAGGCCACAGAGAGACCAGAGGAGGCCAAGGAGGCAGAGAGACCAGAGGAGGGAGAGGCCACAGAGTGACTAGAGGAGGCAGAGGAGACAAAGAGACCAGAGGAGGCAGAGGCCACAGAGAGACCAGAGGAGGCAGAGGCCACAGAGAGACCAGAGGAGGCAGAGGCCACAGAGAGACCGGAGGAGGCAGAGGAGGCAGAGAGACCAGAGGAGGCAGAGGAGACAGAGAGACGAGAGGAAGCAGGAGAGGCAGAGAGACTAGAGGAGGCAGAGGCCACAGAAAGACCAGAGGAGACAGAGTCCAGAGGAGGCAGAGGCCACAGAGAGACCAGAAGAGGCAGAGGCCACAGAGAGATCAACGGAGGCAGGTTTTTTTGTTTTTTTCTAATACACCAAGTTGCCAACTTTACTATTCCATAAAGAAAATTTAGAATAATAACTTCTGAGTACTTTGGCCCATACGTAAACAATGAAACATTAAATGAACCCATTAGCTCCAGACTCCAAACCTTCACTAACTGCATCAAGTTTTTTTGAGCAGATAACATTACATAAATGCATGCTGGCGGTCACTTCCCGAGGTCCGATCAAGTGAAATGTCGTCTTTGATATGGCGTTCTGGGTGGCCCTAGGAGCCAGCGTTTAAAAATTTGGAGAGGCTACGACATTGTTAAGGGGTCAAATAATGTTCAGGAGTCAATGGTCAGAAGCTGTTATAGGCTGTGTCTTTTGGAGGCTGAAACATTTTCCCTTTGCTATAAAGCCAGCAACCTTTGATATGTTGTTCTGGGTGGCCCCAGGAGCCAGCGCAAAAATTTGGAGAGGCTACGACATTGGTAAGGGGTCAAAAGGTCAACTAAGGGTACGAGCTATAGGCCCTGACAAGAAAGGTGTCTTTTTGATCATAATTTTTTTCCCCTTTGCTCTAGAGCTCTGCACTTCGGATATGTGATTCAGGGCTACTCCAGGAGCCAGGGTGATAAATTTGGGATTCCCACATGCCCATTCTGTCAATGTATTCACCCTAGTGGGGCGCAAATGTGGTCTCCTTTTCTCAACCCAGCGTGGTAAAGGTTGGCGAGGCTACCACATTGATAAGGGGTTTAAAAGGTCAAAAAAGTGTATGCGCTAAAGGCCCAGACAGACTGTAGTCGAGCATTAGAACAGACTGTAGAAATGCAGTAGTACAGACTGTAAATGTGCAGAAGAACAGACAGTAGACAATTATTAGAACTGACGTGGAGTAGACGTGGAGTAGAACAGACTGGCAATTTGCAGATTAATAGACTGCAGATGAGGAGACCAGAGGAGGTAACGGGGAGGGAGAAAAGAGGAAGCAGAGGCCACAGAAAGACCAGAGGAGGCAGAGAGTCCAGAGGAGGCAAAGGCCACAAAGAGACCAGAAGAGGAGAAGGAGGCAGAGAGACCAGAAAAGGCAGATGCCACAGAGAGACAAAAAAGGAGGAAGCGGCCACAGAGAGAGCAGAGGAGGCAGAGGAGACAGAGAGACCAGAGGAGGCAGAGGCCACAGAGAGACTAGAGGAGACAGAGAAGGCAAAGAGACTAGAGGAGGGCAGAGGCCAGAGAGAGACCAGAGGAGGCAGAGGCCAAAGAGAGACCAGTGGAGGCAGAGGCAACAGAGAGAGCAGTGGAGGCAGAAGAGACAGAATGACCAGAGGAGGCAGAGGCCACAGAGAGAACAGAGGAGGCAGAGGACACAGACAAACCAAAGGAGGCAGAGGCCAAAGAGAGACCAGAGGAGGCAGAGGAGGCAGAGAGACCAGAGGAGGCAGAAGAGACAGAGAGAACAGAAGAGGCAGAGGCCACAGAAAGACCAGAGGAGGCAGAGAGTCGAGAGGAGGCAGAGGCTACAGAAAGACCAGTGTAGGCAGGGGAGACAGAGAGACCAGAGGAGGCAGAGGCCACAGAGAGACCAGAGGAGGCATAGGCCACAGAGTGACCAGAGGAGGAAATAAGGCAGAGACCAGAGGAGGCAGAGGCCAAAGACTGACCAGAGGAGGCAGAGGACACAGAGAGACCAGAAGAGGCAGAGGACACAAAGAGACCAGAGGAGGCAGAGGCAACAGAGAGACCAGAGGAGATAGAGGAGACAGAGAGAGCAGAGGACCCAGAGGCCACAGAGAGAGCAGAGGAGGCAGAGGAGACAGAGATACCAGAGGAGGCAGAGGCCACAGAGAGACCAGAGGAGGCAGAGGAGGCAGAGAGACCAGAGGAGGCAGAGGAGACAGAGAGACCAGAGGAGGCAGAGGCCACATAGAGACAAGAGGAAGTAGAGGACACAGACAGACCAAAGGAGGCAGAGGCCACAGAGAGACTAGAGGAGGCAGAGGAGATAGAGAGACCAGAGGAGGCAGAGGCCACAGAGAGACGAGAGGAAGCAGAGGAGGCAGAGAGACCAGAGGAGGCAGAGGCCACAGAGAGACGAGAGGAAGCAGAGGAGACAGAGAGACCAGAGGAGGCAGAGGCCACAGAGAGACGAGAGGAAGCAGAGGAGGCAGAGAGACCAGAGGAGGCAGAGGCCACAGAGAGACCAGGGAGGCAGAGGAGGCAGAGAGACCAGAAAAGGCAGATGCCTCAGAGAGACCAGAGCAGGCAGAGGCCAGAGAGAGACCAGAGAAGGCAGAGGCCACAGAGAGACCAGAGGAGGCTGAGGCCACAGAGAGACCAGAGGAGGCAGAGAGACAGAGAGACCAGAGGAGGCAATTAGAGCAGAGGAGGCAGAGGAGGGAGAGAGACCAGAGGAGGCAGAGGCCACAGAGTGACTAGAGGAGGCAGAGGAGACAAAGAGACCAGAGGAGGCAGAGGACACAGAGAGACTAGAGGAGGCAGAGGCCACAGAGAATCCAGGTAGGCATAGGCTACAGAGAGACCAGAGGATTGCAGAGGTCACAGAGAGACCAGTCGAGGTAGAGAGAGCAGAGGAGGCAGAGAAGGCAGAGAGACCATTGGAGGTAGAGGAGACAGAGAGACCAGAGAGGCAGAGGCCACAGGAGGCAGAGGCCACAGAGAGACCAGAGGAGGCAGAGGACACAGACAGACCAGAGGAGGCAGAGAGAGCAGAGGAGGCAGAGAAGGCAGAGAGACCAGTGGAGGCAGAGGAGACAGAGAGACCAGAGGAGGCAGAGGCCATAGAGAGACCAGAGGAGGCAGAGGCCACAGAGAGACCAGAGGAGGCAGAGGCCAGAGAGACCAGAGGAGGCAGAGGAGAGAGACCAGAGGAGGCAGAGAGCAGAGGAGGCAGAGGAGGCAGAGAGACCAGAGGAGGCAGAGGCCACAGAGAGACTAGAGGAGGCAGAGGAGACAAAGAGACCAGAGGAGGCAGAGGCAATAGAGAGAGCAGTGGAGGCAGAGAGACTAGAGGGGACAGAGGAGGCTCAGAGACAAGAGAAGGCAGAGGTTACAGAGAGAGCAGAGGTGGCAGAGGACACAGACAGACCAGAGGAGGCAGAGAGCAGAGGAGGCAGAGAAGGCAGAGAGACCAGTGGAGGCAGAGGAGACAGAGAAACCAGAGGAGGCAGAGGCCATAGAGAGACCAGAGGAGGCAGAGGCCACAGAGAGACCAGAGGAGGCAGAGGAGACAGAGAGACCAGAGGAGGCAGAGGCCCCAGAGAGAAGAGAGGAAACAGAGGAGGCAGAGAGACCAGAGGAGGCAGAGGCCACAGAAAGACCAGGGGAGGCAAGGAGAGTCTAAAGGAGACAGAGGCCGCAGAGAGTCCAGGAGAGGCAGAGGAGGCAGAGAGACCAGAAAAGGCAGATGCCTCAGAGAGACCAGAGTAGGCAGCGGCCAGAGAGAGACCAGAGAAGGCTGAGGCTACAGAGAGACCAGAGGAGGCAGAGAGACAGAGAGAGCAGAGGAGGCAGTTAGAGCAGAGGAGGCAGAGGAGGCAGAGGAGGCAGAGAGACCAAAGGAGGCAGAGGCTACAGAGTGACTAGAGGAGGCAGAGGAGACAGAGAGACCAGAGGAGGCAGAGGCAACAGAGAGACCAGAGGAGGCAGAGGCAATAGAGAGACCAGTGGAGGCAGAGAGACCAGAGGTGGCAGAGGAGACAGAGAGACCAGAGGAGGCAGAGGCCACAGAGAGACGAGAGTAAGCAGAAGAGGCAGAGAGATTAGAGGAGGAAGAGGCCACAGAAAGACCAGAAGAGGCAGAGGCCACAAAGAGACCAGAGGAGGCAGAGGCCACAGAGAGTTCAGAGGAGGCAGAGGAAACAGAGAGACCAGAGGAGGCAGAGGCCACAGAGAGACGAGAGTAAGCAGAAGAGGCAGAGAGATTAGAGGAGGAAGAGGCCACAGAAAGACCAGAAGAGGCAGAGGCCACAAAGAGACCAGAGGAGGCAGAGGCCACAGAGAGATCAACGGAGGCAGGTTTTTTTGTTTTTTTCTAATACACCAAGTTGCCAACTTTACTATTCCATAAAGAAAATTTAGAATAATAACTTCTGAGTACTTTGGCCCATACGTAAACAATGAAACATTAAATGAACCCATTAGCTCAGACTCCAAACACTAACTGCATCAAGTTTTTTGAGCAGATAACATTACATAAATGCATGCTGAGGTCCGATCAAGTGAAATGTCGCTTTGATATGGCGTTCTGGGTGGCCCTAGAGCCAGCGAAAAAATTTGGAGAGGCTCGACATTGTTATCAAATAATGTTCAGGAGTCAATGGTCAGAAGTCGTTATAGGCTGTGTCTTTGGAGGCTGAAACATTTTCCCTGCTATAAAGCCAGCAACCTTGATATGTTGTTCTGGGTGGCCCCAGGAGCACGTGCAAAATTTGGAGAGGCTACGACATTGAGTAAGGGGTCAAAAAGGTCAACTAAGGAGAGGCACGAGCTATAGGCCCTGACAAGAAAGGTGTCTTTTTGATCATAATTTTTTCCCTTTGCTCTAGAGCTCTGCACCGGATATGTGATTCAGAGGCTACTCCAGAGAGCCAGGGTGATAAATTTGGATTCCACATGCCCATTTTGTCAATGTATTCACCTAGTGGGGCGCTGGCGGTCATTTCAGAGAGGTCCGATCAAGTAAAATGTGGTCTCCTTTCTCAACCCAGTACATGGAAGCGTGTGGTAAAGGTTGGCGAGGCTAGAGGCCACATTGATAAGGGGTTTAAAAGGTCAAAAGTGTATGCTAAAGGCCCAGACAGACTGTAGTGAGCATTAGAACAGACTGTAGAAATGCAGTAGTACAGACTGTAAATGTGCAGAAGAACAGACAGTAGACATTTATTAGAACTGACTGTAGACGTGGAGTAGAACAGACTGGCAATTTGCAGATGAATAGACTGCAGATGAGGGGAACAGAGGAGGTAACGGGGAGGGAGAAGAGAGGAAGCAGAGGCCACAGAAAGACCAGAGGAGGCAGAGAGTCCAGAGGAGGCAAAGGCCACAAAGAGACCAGAAGAGGAGAAGGAGGCAGAGAGACCAGAAAAGGCAGATGCCACAGAGAGACAAAAAAGGAGGAAGGGGCCACAGAGAGAGCAGAGGAGGCAGAGGAGACAGAGAGACCAGAGGAGGCAGAGGCCACAGAGAGACTAGAGGAGACAGAGAAGGCAAAGAGACTAGAGGAGGCAGAGGCCAAAGAGAGACCAGAGGAGGCAGAGGCCAAAGAGAGACCAGAGGAGGCAGAGGCCACAGAGAGAGCAGAGGAGGCAGAAGAGACAGAATGACCAGAGGAGGCAGAGGCCACAGAGAGAACAGAGGAGGCAGAGGCCACAGAAAGACCAGAAGAGGCAGAGAGTCCAGAGGATGCAGAGGCCATAGAGATGCCAGAGGAGGCAGAGGCCACAGAGAGTTCAGAGGAGGCAGAGGAGACAGAGAGACCAGAGGAGGCAGAGGCCACAGAGGGACGAGAGGAAGCAGAGGCAATAGAGAGAGACCAGTGGAGGCAGAGAGACCAGAGGGGGCAGAGGAGGCAGACAGACCAATAGAGGAGGCAGAGGCCAGAGAGAGACCAGAGGAGGCAGAGGCCACAGAGAGACCAGAGGAGGCAGAGGCCACCAAGAGTTCAGAAGAGGCAGAAAGACAGAGAGACCAGAGGAGGCAGAGAGACTAGAGGATGCAGAGAAGGCAGAGAGACCAGAGGAGACAGAGGCCACAGAGAGACCTGAGGAGGCAGAGGAATAGAGAGACAAGAGGAGGCAGAGGCCAAAGAGTGACTAGAAGAGGCAGAGGCCACAGAGAGACGAGAGGAGGCAGAGGAGACAGAGAGACCAGAGGAGGCAGAGGCCACAGAGAATCCAGAGGAGGCATAGGCCACAGAGAGACCAGAGGATTGCAGAGGTCACAGAGAGACCAGTGGAGGTAGAGAGAGCAGAGGAGGCAGAGAAGACAGAGAGACCAGTGGAGGCAGGGGAGACAGAGAGCAGAGGAGGCAGAGGCCACAGAGAGACGAGAGGAAGCAGAGGAGGCAGAGAGACCAGAGGAGGCAGAGGCCACAGAAAGACCAGAGGAGACAGACAGTCCAGAGGAGGCAGAGGCCACAGAGAGACCAGAGGAGGAGGAGGCCACAGGTCTCAGAGTTCAGACCAGAGGAGGCAGGGGCACAGAGAGTTCAGAGGAGGCAGAGGAGACAGAGAGAGACCAGAGGAGGCAGAGGTTACAGAGAGCCCAGAGCAGGCACAGGCAATAGAGAGACCAGTGGAGGCAGAGAGACCAGAGGGGGCAGAGGAGTCAGAGAGGAGGAGGCCACAGGTCTCAGAGTTCAGACCAGAGGGGGCAGGGGGCACAGAGAGTTCAGAGGAGGCAGAGGAGACAGAGAGACCAGAGGAGGCAGAGGTTACAGAGAGCCCAGAGCAGGCACAGGCAATAGAGAGACCAGTGGAGGCAGAGAGACCAGAGGGGGCAGAGGAGTCAGAGAGACAAGAGAAGGCAGAAGCCACAGAGAGAACAGAGGAGGCAGAGGCCACAGAGAGATCAGAGGAGGCAGATGAGGCAGCGAGATCAGAGGAGGCAGACGATATAGAGAGACGAGAGGAAGCAGGGGAGGCAGAGACACTAGAGGAGGCAGAGGCCACAGAAAGACAAGAGGAGGCAGAGAGTCCAGAGGAGGCAGAGGCCAGAGAGAGACCAGAAGAGGCAGAGGTCACAGAGAGACCAGAGGAGGCAGAGGAGGCAGAGAGAACAGAAAAGGCAGTTGCCACAGATAGACAAGAGGAGGCAGGGGCAACAAAGAGACCAGAGAAGGCAGAGGCCACAGAGAGACCAGAGGAGGCAGAGGCCACAGAGAGAGCAGATGAGGCAGAGAGATAGAGAGACTAGAGGAGGCAGTTAGAGCAGAGAGACCAGATGCCACAGAGAGATCCATAGAAGGCAGAGGCCACAGAGAGACCAGAGGAGGCAGAGGCATTAGAGAGACTAGTGGAGGCAGAGAGCAGAGAGGGCAGAGGAGGCAGAGGCCACAGAGAGACCAGAGGAGGCCAAGGAGGCAGAGAGACCAGAGGAGGGAGAGGCCACAGAGTGACTAGAGGAGGCAGAGGAGACAAAGAGACCAGAGGAGGCAGAGGCCACAGAGAGACCAGAGGAGGCAGAGGCCACAGAGAGACCAGAGGAGGCAGAGGCCACAGAGAGACCGGAGAAGGCAGAGGAGGCAGAGAGACCAGAGGAGGCAGAGGAGACAGAGAGACGAGAGGAAGCAGGAGAGGCAGAGAGACTAGAGGAGGCAGAGGCCACAGAAAGACCAGAGGAGACAGAGTCCAGAGGAGGCAGAGGCCACAGAGAGACCAGAAGAGGCAGAGGCAATGAAACGGGGTCAAATAATGTTCAGGAGTCAGGCTGTAAACGCTATAAAGCCAGCAACCTTTGATATGTTGTTCTGGTGGCCCCAGGAGCCAGCGACAAATTTGAGAGAGGCTATGACAGAGAGGTAAGAGGGGTCAGAGGTCAACTAGAGAGACCAGAGCTATAGGCCCTGACAGAGAAAGGTGTCTTTGATCATAATTTTTTCCCTTTGCTCAGAGCTCTGCACTTCGGATATGTGATTCAGAGAGACAGGAGCCAGGGTGATAAGGGATTCCCACATGCCCATTCTGTCAATGTATTCACCCTAGTGGGGGCGCTGGCGGTCACTTCAGAGGTCCGATCAGAGTAAAATGTGGTCTCCTTTTCTCAACCCAGTACGATGGAAGCGTGTGGTAAAGGTTAGGCGAGGCTACCACATTGATAAGGGGTTTAAAAGGTCAAAAGTGTATGCGCTAGAGGCCCAGACAGACTGTAGTCGAGCATTAGAACAGACTGTAGAAATGCAGTAGTACAGACTGTAAATGTGCAGAAGAACAGACAGTAGACAATTAGAACTGAGTGGACAGACGTGGAGTAGAACAGAGGCAGGCAATTTGCAGATTAATAGACTGCAGATGAGGAGACCAGAGGAGGTAACGGGAGGGAGAAGAGAGGAAGCAGAGGCCACAGAAAGACCAGAGGAGGCAGAGAGTCCAGAGGAGGCAAAGGCCACAGAGAGACCAGAAGAGAGAAGGAGGCAGAGAGACCAGAAAAGGCAGATGCCACAGAGAGACAAAAAGAGGAGGAAGAGGCCACAGAGAGAGCAGAGGAGGCAGAGGAGACAGAGAGACCAGAGGAGGCAGAGGCCACAGAGAGACTAGAGGAGACAGAGAAGGCAAAGAGACTAGAGGAGGCAGAGGCCAGAGAGAGACCAGAGGAGGCAGAGGCCAAAGAGAGACCAGTGGAGGCAGAGGCAACAGAGAGAGCAGTGGAGGCAGAAGAGACAGAATGACCAGAGGAGGCAGAGGCCACAGAGAGACAGAGGAGGCAGAGGACACAGACAGACCAAAGGAGGCAGAGGCCAAAGAGAGACCAGAGGAGGCAGAGGAGGCAGAGAGACCAGAGGAGGCAGAAGAGACAGAGAGAACAGAAGAGGCAGAGGCCACAGAAAGACCAGAGGAGGCAGAGAGTCGAGAGGAGGCAGAGGCTACAGAAAGACCAGTGTAGGCAGGGGAGACAGAGAGACCAGAGGAGGCAGAGGCCACAGAGAGACCAGGAGGCATAGGCCACAGAGTGACCAGAGGAGGAAATAAGGCAGAGACCAGAGGAGGCAGAGGCCAAAGAGACCAGAGGAGGCAGAGGACACAGAGAGACCAGAAGAGGCAGAGGACACAAAGAGACCAGAGGAGGCAGAGGCAACAGAGAGACCAGAGGAGATAGAGGAGACAGAGAGAGCAGAGGACCCAGAGGCCACAGAGAGAGCAGAGGAGGCAGAGGAGACAGAGATACCAGAGGAGGCAGAGGCCACAGAGAGATCAGAGGAGGCAGAGGAGGCAGAGAGACCAGAGGAGGCAGAGGAGACAGAGAGACCAGAGGAGGCAGAGGCCACATAGAGACAAGAGGAAGTAGAGGACACAGACAGACCAAAGGAGGCAGAGGCCACAGAGAGACTAGAGGAGGCAGAGGAGATAGAGAGACCAGAGGAGGCAGAGGCCACAGAGAGACGAGAGGAAGCAGAGGAGGCAGAGAGACCAGAGGAGGCAGAGGCCACAGAGAGACGAGAGGAAGGCAGAGGAGACAGAGAGACCAGAGGAGGCAGAGGCCACAGAGAGACGAGAGGAAGCAGAGGAGGCAGAGAGACCAGAGGAGGCAGAGGAGACAGAGAGACCAGGGAGGCAGAGGAGGCAGAGAGACAAGAAGAGGCAGATGCCTCAGAGAGACCAGAGTAGGCAGCGGCCAGAGAGAGACCAGAGAAGGCAGAGGCCACAGAGAGACCAGAGGAGGCTGAGGCCACAGAGAGACCAGAGGAGGCAGAGAGACAGAGAGACCAGAGGAGGCAATTAGAGCAGAGGAGGCAGAGGAGGGAGAGAGACCAGAGGAGGCAGAGGCCACAGAGTGACTAGAGGAGGCAGAGGAGACAAAGAGACCCGAGGAGGCAGAGGACACAGAGAGACTAGAGGAGGCAGAGGCCACAGAGAATCCAGAGGAGGCATAGGCTACAGAGAGACCAGAGGATTGCAGAGGTCACAGAGAGACCAGTCGAGGTAGAGAGAGCAGAGGAGGCAGAGAAGGCAGAGAGACCATTGGAGGTAGAGGAGACAGAGAGACCAGAGTAGGCAACGGGGCAGAGAGGCCACAGGAGGCAGAGGCCACAGAGAGACCAGAGGAGGCAGAGGACACAGACAGACCAGAGGAGGCAGAGAGAGCAGAGGAGGCAGAGAAGGCAGAGAGACCAGTGGAGGCAGAGGAGACAGAGAGACCAGAGGAGGCAGAGGCCATAGAGAGACCAGAGGAGGCAGAGGCCAGAGAGACCAGAGGAGGCCGAGGCCACAGAGAGACCAGAGGAGGCAGAGAGAGAGACCAGAGGAGGCAGTTAGAGCAGAGGAGGCAGAGGAGGCAGAGAGACCAGAGGAGGCAGAGGCCACAGAGTGACTAGAGGAGGCAGAGAGGAGACAGAGACCAGAGGAGGCAGAGGCAATAGAGAGAGCAGTGGAGGCAGAGAGACTAGAGGGGACAGAGGAGGCTCAGAGACAAGAGAAGGCAGAGGTTACAGAGAGAGCAGAGGTGGCAGAGGACACAGACAGACCAGAGGAGGCAGAGAGAGCAGAGGAGGCAGAGAAGGCAGAGAGACCAGTGGAGGCAGAGGAGACAGAGAAACCAGAGGAGGCAGAGGCCATAGAGAGACCAGAGGAGGCAGAGGCCACAGAGAGACCAGAGGAGGCAGAGGAGACAGAGAGACCAGAGGAGGCAGAGGCCCCAGAGAGAAGAGAGGAAACAGAGGAGGCAGAGAGACCAGAGGAGGCAGAGGCCACAGAAAGACCAGGGGAGGCAAGGAGTGTCTAAAGGAGACAGAGGCCGCAGAGAGTCCAGGAGAGGCAGAGGAGGCAGAGAGACCAGAAAAGGCAGATGCCTCAGAGAGACCAGAGCAGGCAGCGCCAGAGAGAGACCAGAGAAGGCTGAGGCTACAGAGAGACCAGAGGAGGCAGAGAGACAGAGAGCAGAGGAGGCAGTTAGAGCAGAGAGGCAGAGGAGGCAGAGGAGGCAGAGAGACCAAAGGAGGCAGAGGCCACAGAGAGACCAGAGGAGGCAGAGGAGACAGAGAGACCAAAGGAGGCAGAGGCAACAAAGAGACCAGAGGAGGCAGAGGCAATAGAGAGACCAGTGGAGGCAGAGAGACCAGAGGAGGCAGAGGAGACAGAGAGACCAGAGGAGGCAGAGGCCACAGAGAGACGAGAGTAAGCAGAAGAGGCAGAGAGATTAGAGGAGGAAGAGGCCACAGAAAGACCAGAAGAGGCAGAGGCCACAAAGAGACCAGAGGAGGCAGAGGCCACAGAGAGTTCAGAGGAGGCAGAGGAAACAGAGAGACCAGAGGAGGCAGAGGCCACAGAGAGACGAGAGTAAGCAGAAGAGGCAGAGAGATTAGAGGAGGAAGAGGCCACAGAAAGACCAGAAGAGGCAGAGGCCACAAAGAGACCAGAGGAGGCAGAGGCCACAGAGAGTTCAGAGGAGGCCGAGGAAACAGAGAGACCAGAGGAGGCAGAGGCCACAGAGAGACGAGCGGAAGCAGAGGCAAGAGAGAGACCAGTGGAGGCAGAGAGACAAGAGGGGGCATAGGAGGCAGACAGACAAGAGAAGGCAGCGGCCACAGAGAGACCAGAGGAGGCAGAGGAGGCAGAGAGACCAGAGGAGGCAGAGCCCACAGTGAGACCAGAGGGGGCAGAGGCCACCAAGTGTTCAGAGGAGGCAGAAAGACAGAGAGGCAAGAGGAGGCAGAGAGACGAGAGGATGCAGAGGAGGCAGAGAAAGCAGAGGAGACCGAGGCTACAGAGAGACCAGAAGAGGCAGAGGCCACAGAGAGATGAGAGGATTGCAGAGGTCACAGAGAGACCAGTGGAGGTAGAGAGAGCAGAGGAGGCAGAGAAGGCAGAGAGACCAGTGGAGGCAGAGGAGACAGAGAGACCAGAGCAGGCAACGTGGCAGAGAGGCCACAGGAGGATGAGGCCACCGAGAGTTCAGAGAAGGAAGGAAGACAGAGAGACCAAAGGAGGCAGAGTGATTAGAGGACGCATAGGAGGCAGAGAGACCAGAAAAGGCAGATGCCACAGAGAGACCAGAGGAGCCAGCGGCAGCAGAGAGACCAGGGGAGGCAGAGAGACCAGAGAAGGCAGAGGACACAAAGAGACCAGAGGAGGCAGAGAGACAGAGAGACCAGAGGAGGCAGTTAGAGCAGAGGAGGCAGAGGAGGCAGAGAGACCAGAGGAGGCAGAGGCCACAGAGTGACTAGAGGAGGCAGAGGAGTCAAAGAGACCCGAGTAGGCAGAGGCCACAGAGAGATCAGTGCAGGCAGAGAGACCAGAGGGGGCATAGGAGGAAGACAGACAAGAGAAGGCAGCGGCCACAGAGAGACCAGAGGAGGCAGAGGCCAGAGAGAGACGAGAGGAAGCAGAAGAGGCAGTGAGACTAGAAGAGGCAGAGGCCAGAGAGAGACTAGAGCAGGCAGAGGCCACAAAGAGAGCAGTGGAGGCAGAGGCCAAAAAGAGACCAGTGGATGCAGAGGAGACAGATGGACCAGAGGAGGAAGAGCCCACAGAAGGGGGCAGAGGAGGCAGAGGACACAGACAGACCAGAGGAGGCAGAGGACACAGAGAGACCAGAGGAGGCAGAGGAGATAGAGAGACGAGAGGAAGCAGGGGAGGCAGAGACACTAGAGGAGGCAGAGGCCACAGAAAGACAAGAGGAGGCGGAGAGTCCAGAGGAGGCAGAGGCCAAAGAGAGACCAGAAGAGGCAGAGGTCACAGAGAGACCAGAGGAGGCAGAGGAGGCAGAGAGAACAGAAAAGGCAGATGCCACAGATAGACAAGATGAGGCAGCGGCAACAGAGAGACCAGAGAAGGCAGAGGCCACAGAGAGACCAGAGGAGGCAGAGGCCACAGAGAGAGCAGATGAGGCAGAGAGATAGAGAAACTAGAGGAGGCAGTTAGAGCAGAGAGACCAGATGCCACAGAGAGATCCAGAGAAGGCAGAGGCCACAGAGAGACTAGTGGAGGCAGAGAGCAGAGAGGGCAGAGGAGGCAGAGGCCACAGAGAGACCAGAGGAGGCCAAGGAGGCAGAGAGACCAGAGGAGGGAGAGGCCACAGAGAGACCAGATGAGGCAGAGAGACCAGAGAAGGCAGAGGACACAAAGAGACCAGAGGAGGCAGAGGCCACAGAATGACTAGAGGCAGAGGAGGCAGAGAGACCAGAGGAGGCAGAGGCCACAGAGTGACTAAAGGAGACAGAGGAGACAAAGAGACCAGAGGAGGCAGAAGCCACTGAGAGACCAGAGGAGGCAGAGGCCATAGAGAGACCAGTTGAGGCAGAGGCCACAGAGTGACTAGAGGAAGCAGGAGAGGCAGAGAGACTAGAGGAGGCAGAGGCCACAGAAAGACCAGAGGAGACAGAGAGTCCAGAGGAGGCAGAGGCCACAGAGAGACCAGAAGAGGCAGAGGTCACAGAGAGACCAGAGGAGGCAGAGGAGGCAGCGAGATCAGAGGAGGCAGACGAGATAGAGAGACGAGAGGAAGCAGGGGAGGCAGAGACACTAGAGGAGGCAGAGGCCACAGAAAGACAAGAGGAGGCAGAGAGTCCAGAGGAGGCAGAGGCCACAGAGAGACCAGAAGAGGCAGAGGTCACAGAGAGACCAGAGGAGGCAGAGGAGGCAGAGAGACCAGAGGAGGCAGAGGAGGCAGAGAGACCAGAGGAGACAGAGGCCACCAAGAGTTCAGAAGAATCAGAAAGACAGAGAGACCAGAGGAGGCAGAGAGACTAGAGGATGCAGAGAAGGCAGAGAGACCAGAGGAGACAGAGGCCACAGAGAGACCTGAGGAGGCAGAGGAATAGAGAGACAATAGGAGGCAGAGGCCAAAGAGTGACTAGAAGAGGCAGAGGCCACAGAGAGACCAGAGGAGGTAGAGGAGACAGAGAGACCAGATGAGGCAGAGGCCACAGAGAATCCAGAGGAGGCAGAGGCCACAGAGAGACCAGAGGATTGCAGAGGTCACAGAGAGACCAGTGGAGGTAGAGAGAGCAGAGGAGGCAGAGAAGACAGAGAGACCAGTGGAGGCAGGGGAGACAGAGAGAGCAGAGGAGGCAGAGGCCACAGAGAGACGAGAGGAAGCAGAGGAGGCAGAGAGACCAGAGGAGGCAGAGGCCACAGAAAGACAAGAGGAGACAGACAGTCCAGAGGAGGCAGAGGCCACAGAGAGACCAGAGGAGGCAGGAGGCCACAGAGAGACCAGAGGAGGCAGAGGCACAGAGAGACCAGAGGAGGCAGAGGTTACAGAGAGCCCAGAGCAGGCAGAGGCCACAGAGAGACCAGTGGAGGCAGAGGAGGCAGAGAGAACATAAAAGGCAGATGCCACAGATAGACAAGAGGAGGCAGAGGCCATAGAGAGACCAGTTGAGGCAGAGGCCACAGAGTGACTAGAGGAAGCAGGGGAGGCAGAGACACTAGAGGAGGCAGAGGCCACAGAAAGACAAGAGGAGGCGGAGAGTCCAGAGGAGGCAGAGGCCAAAGAGAGACCAGAAGAGGCAGAGGTCACAGAGAGACCAGAGGAGGCAGAGGAGGCAGAGGGGGCAGAGAGAACAGAAAAGGCAGATGCCACAGATAGACAAGAGGAGGCAGCGGCAACAGAGAGACCAGAGAAGGCAGAGGCCACAAAGAGACCAGAGGAGGCAGAGGCCACAGAGAGAGCAGATGAGGCAGAGAGATAGAGAGACTAGAGGAGGCAGTTAGAGCAGAGAGACCAGATGCCACAGAGAGATCCAGAGAAGGCAGAGGCCACAGAGAGACCAGAGGAGGCAGAGGCATTAGAGAGACTAGTGGAGGCAGAGAGCAGAGAGGGCAGAGGAGGCAGAGGCCACAGAGAGACCAGAGGAGGCCAAGGAGGCAGAGAGACCAGAGGAGGGAGAGAGCCACAGAGAGACCAGATGAGGCAGAGAAACCAGAGAAGGCAGAGGACACAAAGAGACCAGAGGAGGCAGAGGCCACAGAATGACTAGAGGCAGAGGAGGCAGAGAGACCAGAGGAGGCAGAGGACACAGAGTGACTAAAGGAGCCAGAGGAGACAAAGAGACCAGAGGAGGCAGAAGCCACTGAGAGACCAGAGGAGGCAGAGGCCGAGAGAGAGCAGTTGAGGCAGAGGCCACAGAGTGACTAGAGGAGGCAGAGGAGACAAAGAGACCAGAGGAGGCAGAGGCCACAGAGAGACCAGAGGAGGCAGAGGCCACAGAGAGACCAGAGTAGGCAGAGGCCACAGAGAGACCAGAGGAGGCAGAGGAGGCAGAGAGACCAGAGGAGGCAGAGGAGACAGAGACGAGAGGAAGCAGGAGAGGCAGAGAGACTAGAGGAGGCAGAGGCCACAGAAAGACCAGAGGAGACAGAGAGTCCAGAGGAGGCAGAGGCCACAGAGAGACCAGAAGAGGCAGAGGCCATAGAGAGACCAGAGGGGGCAGAGGGCACAGAGAGTTCAGAGGAGGCAGAGGAGACAGAGAGACCAGAGGAGGCAGAGGTTACAGAGAGCCCAGAGCAGGCACAGGCAATAGAGAGACCAGTGGAGGCAGAGGCCATAGAGAGACAAGAGGGGGCAGAGGGCAAAGAGAGTTCAGAGGAGGCAGAGGAGTCAGAGAGACAAGAGAAGGCAGAAGCCACAGAGAGAACAGAGGAGGCAGAGGCCACAGAGAGATCAGAGGAGGCAGCGAGATCAGAGGAGGCAGACGAGATAGAGAGACGAGAGGAAGCAGGGGAGGCAGAGACACTAGAGGAGGCAGAGGCCACAGAAAGACAAGAGGAGGCAGAGAGTCCAGAGTAGGCAGAGGCCACAAAGAGACCAGAAGAGGCAGAGGTCACAGAGAGACCAGAGGAGGCAGAGGAGGCAGAGAGAACAGAAAAGGCAGATGCCACAGATAGACAAGAGGAGGCAGCGGCAACAGAGAGACCAGAGAAGGCAGAGGGCACAGAGAGACCAGAGGAGGCAGAGGCCACAGAGAGAGCAGATGAGGCAGAGAGATAGAGAGACTAGAGGAGGCAGTTAGAGCAGAGAGACCAGATGCCACAGAGAGATCCAGAGAAGGCAGAGGCCACAGAGAGACCAGAGGAGGCAGAGGCATTAGAGAGACTAGTGGAGGCAGAGAGCAGAGAGGGCAGAGGAGGCAGAGGCCACAGAGAGACCAGAGGAGGCCAAGGAGGCAGAGAGACCAGAGGAGGGAGAGGCCACAGAGAGACCAGATGAGGCAGAGGACACAAAGAGACCAGAGGAGGCAGAGGCCACAGAATGACTAGAGGCAGAGGAGGCAGAGAGACCAGAGGAGGCAGAGGCCACAGAGTGACTAAAGGAGACAGAGGAGACAAAGAGACCAGAGGAGGCAGAAGCCACTGAGAGACCAGAGGAGGCAGAGGCCATAGAGAGACCAGTTGAGGCAGAGGCCACAGAGTGACTAGAGGAGGCAGAGGAGACAAAGAGACCAGAGGAGGCAGAGGCCACAGAGAGACCAGAGGAGGCAGAGGCCACAGAGAGACCAGAGGAGGCAGAGGCCACAGAGAGACCAGAGGAGGCAGAGGCCACAGAGAGACCAGAGGAGGCAGAGGAGACAGAGAGACGAGAGGAAGCAGGAGAGGCAGAGAGACTAGAGGAGGCAGAGGCCACAGAAAGACCAGAGGAGACAGAGAGTCCAGAGGAGGCAGAGGCCACAGAGAGACCAGAAGAGGCAGAGGCCACAGAGAGATCAACGGAGGCAGGTTTTTGTTTTTTCTAATACACCAAGTTGCCAACTTTACTATTCCATAAAGAAAATTTAGAATAATAACTTCTGAGTACTTTGGCCCATACGTAAACAATGAAACATTAAATGAACCCATTAGCTCCAGACTCCAAACCTTCACTAACTGCATCAAGTTTTTTTGAGGTGATAACATTACATAAATGCATGCTGGCGGTCACTTCCCGAGGTCCGATCAAGTGAAATGTCGTCTTTGATATGTCGTTCTGGGTGGCCCTAGGAGCCAGCGTGCAAAATTTGGAGAGGCTACGACATTGTTAAGGGGTCAAATAGTGTTCAGGGTCAATGGTCAAAACCCGTTATAAGCTGTGTCTTTAGGAGGCTGAAACTTTTTCACTTTGATCTAAAGCCAGCAACCTTTGATATGTCGTTCTGGGTGGCCCCAGGAGCCAGCGCAAAATTTGGAGAGGCGACGACATTGGTAAGGGGTCAAAAGGTCAACTAAGGGTATGAGCTATATGCCCTGAGAAGAAAGGTGTCTTTGATCATAATTCTTTCCTCTTTGCTCTAGAGCCTGCGCTCGGATATGTGTATCAGGGCTACCCAGGAGCCAGGGGAAAAATTTAGGATTCTCACATGCCCATTTTGTCAATGTATTCTTCCTAGTGGGGCACTGGCGTCACTTCCCGACAGAGTATGTGAGCGTGGAGCGGAGCGGAGCGAGGAGCGGAGCGGTGTGATTTTGCCCGTGCGAGGAGCGGATTTTTAAATAATGGAGCGTTGTGATTTTCTCCCGCCAAACGCTCCACTATCGCCAATTACCAATCACGAGCCAGGAGTCCCAGGACCAAACCACTGTCAGAGACGGAGGGGTTTGGGGCTGTTCAGTGTTCAAAATTACAAAAAGTATGGATGTTTTTCTCTTAGTACTGCGTATTCGCTTTTACACTACATGCATCTTCTGATCAGACACTGGTGTTATTAAAAATAAAAATAAAAAAATACCCTGGAGCGAAACGGAGCGAGACGATATGGACGGAGCGGGGAGGGAGCGAGGAGCGGAAAATTGCACACCCAGAGCGGAGCTTGAGCGGAGTATTTATGAAATACTTTGAGCGTGGAGCGCAAATTCTGCCGCTCCGCCCGCTCACATACCCTGCTTCCCGAGGAAAATCAAGTGAAATGTGGTCTCCTGTTTTTGACACAGTATGTGGAAGCCTGTGGCAAAGTTTGGAGAGGCTATTACATTGTTAAGGGGTCGAAAGGTCAAAAAGGGTATGCTCTAAAGGCCCAAAAAGGAGAGATGTCTTTGAGTCATCATTTTTCTTCCTTGACTCTAGAGCCAGCCGACTTGCCTATGTCGCTCTGGGTGGCCCTGGAGCCAGCTAAAAATTTGGAGAGGCTACATTGTTAAGGTATCAAATAATGTTCAGGGGTCAATGGTCAGAACCCGTTATAGGCTGTGTCTTTGTAGGCTGAAACTTTTGCCTTTGCTCTAAAGCCAGCAGCCTTTGATATTTTATTCTGGGTGGCCCCAGGAGCCAGTGTGCAAAATTTGGAGAGGCTACGACATTGGTAAGGGGTCAAAATGTCAACTAAGGTTACGAGCTATAGGCCCTGAGAAGAAAGGTGTCTTTTGATCATAATTTTTCCCCTTTGCTCTAGAGCTCATGGTTCGGATATGTGATTCAGGGTTACTCCAGGAGCCAGGGGAAAAATTTGGGATTCCCACATGCCCATTTTGTCAATGTATTCACCCAGTGGGAGCACTGGCGGTCACTTCCGAGGTCCGATCAAGAGAAATGTGGTCTCCTTTTTCTCGACACAGCACGTGGAAGCGTGTGGTTAAAATTGGAGAGGCTACCACATTGTTAAGGGTCGAAAGGTCAAAAAAGGGCATGCGCTAAAGGCCCAAAAAGGAGAGATGTCTTTTAGTCATCATTTTTCTTCCCTTGACTCTAGAGCCAGCCGCCTTTGATATGTCGTTCTGGGTGGCCCTGGAGCCAGCGTTGAAAATTTGGAGAGACTACGACATTGTTAAGGGGTCAAATAATGTTCAGGGTCAATGGTCAGAAGTCGTTATAGGCTGTGTCTTTGGAGGCTGAAACATTTTCCCTTTGCTATAAAGCCAGCAACCTTGATATGTTGTTCTGGGTGGCCCCAGGAGCCAGCAAAATTTGGAGAGGCTACGACATTGGTAAGGGGTCAAAAGGTCAACTAAGGGTACGAGCTATAGGCCCTGACAAGAAAGGTGTCTTTGATCATCATTTTTTCCCTTTGCTCTAGAGCTCTGCACTTCGGATATGTGATTCAGGGCTACCCAGGAGCCAGGGTGATAAATTTGGGATTCCCACATGCCCATTTTGTCAATGTATTCACCCTAGTGGGGCGCTGGCGGTCACTTCCCGAGGTCCGATCAAGTAAAATGTGGTCTCCTTTTTCTCAACCCAGCACGTGGAAGCGTGTGGTAAAGGTTGGCGAGGCTACCACATTGATAAGGGGTTTAAAAGGTCAAAAAAGTGTATGCGCTAAAGGCCCAGACAGACTGTAGTCGAGCATTAGAACAGACTGTAGAAATGCAGTAGTACAGACTGTAAATGTGCAGAAGAACAGACAGTAGACAATTATTAGAACTGACTGTAGACGTGAGTAGAACAGACTGGCAATTTGCAGATGAATAGACTGCAGATGAGGGGACCAGAGGAGGTAACGGGGAGGGAGAAGAGAGGAAGCAGAGGCCACAGAAAGACCAGAGGAGGCAGAGAGTCCAGAGGAGGCAAAGGCCACAAAGAGACCAGAAGAGGAGAAGGAGGCAGAGAGACCAGAAAAGGCAGATGCCACAGAGAGACAAAAAAGGAGGAAGCGGCCACAGAGAGAGCAGAGGAGGCAGAGGAGACAGAGAGACCAGAGGAGACAGAGAAGGCAAAGAGACTAGAGGAGGGCAGAGGCCAAAGAGAGACCAGAGGAGGCAGAGGCCACAGAGAGTTCAGAGGAGGCAGAGGAGACAGAGAGACCAGAGGAGGCAGAGGCCAAAGAGAGACCAGTGGAGGCAGAGGCAACAGAGAGAGCAGTGGAGGCAGAAGAGACAGAATGACCAGAGGAGGCAGAGGCCACAGAGAGAACAGAGGAGGCAGAGGCCACAGAAAGACCAGAAGAGGCAGAGAGTCCAGAGGATGCAGAGGCCATAGAGATGCCAGAGGAGGCAGAGGCCACAGAGAGTTCAGAGGAGGCAGAGGAGACAGAGAGACCAGAGGAGGCAGAGGCCACAGAGGGACGAGCGGAAGCAGAGGCAATAGAGAGGCCAGTGGAGGCAGAGAGACCAGAGGGGCATAGGAGGCAGACAGACAATAGAAGGCAGAGGCCAGAGAGAGACCAGAGGAGGCAGAGGCCACAGAGAGACCAGAGGAGGCAGAGGCCACCAAGAGTTCAGAAGAGGCAGAAAGACAGAGAGACCAGAGGAGGCAGAGAGACTAGAGGATGCAGAGAAGGCAGAGAGACCAGAGGAGACAGAGGCCACAGAGAGACCTGAGGAGGCAGAGGAATAGAGAGACAAGAGGAGGCAGAGGCCAAAGAGTGACTAGAAGAGGCAGAGGCCACAGAGAGACGAGAGGAGGCAGAGGAGACAGAGAGACCAGAGGAGGCAGAGGCCACAGAGAATCCAGAGGAGGCATAGGCCACAGAGAGACCAGAGGATTGCAGAGGTCACAGAGAGACCAGTGGAGGTAGAGAGAGCAGAGGAGGCAGAGAAGACAGAGAGACCAGAGGGGGCAGGGGGCACAGAGAGTTCAGAGGAGGCAGAGGAGACAGAGAGACCAGAGGAGGCAGAGGTTACAGAGAGCCCAGAGCAGGCACAGGCAATAGAGAGACCAGTGGAGGCAGAGAGACCAGAGGGGGCAGAGGAGTCAGAGAGACAAGAGAAGGCAGAAGCCACAGAGAGAACAGAGGAGGCAGAGGCCACAGAGAGATCAGAGGAGGCAGATGAGGCAGCGAGATCAGAGGAGGCAGACGATATAGAGAGACGAGAGGAAGCAGGGGAGGCAGAGACACTAGAGGAGGCAGAGGCCACAGAAAGACAAGAGGAGGCAGAGAGTCCAGAGGAGGCAGAGGCCAGAGAGAGACCAGAAGAGGCAGAGGTCACAGAGAGACCAGAGGAGGCAGAGGAGGCAGAGAGAACAGAAAAGGCAGTTGCCACAGATAGACAAGAGGAGGCAGCGGCAACAGAGAGACCAGAGAAGGCAGAGGCCACAGAGAGACCAGAGGAGGCAGAGGCCACAGAGAGAGCAGATGAGGCAGAGAGATAGAGAGACTAGAGGAGGCAGTTAGAGCAGAGAGACCAGATGCCACAGAGAGATCCAGAGAAGGCAGAGGCCACAGAGAGACCAGAGGAGGCAGAGGCATTAGAGAGACTAGTGGAGGCAGAGAGCAGAGAGGGCAGAGGAGGCAGAGGCCACAGAGAGACCAGAGGAGGCCAAGGAGGCAGAGAGACCAGAGGAGGGAGAGGCCACAGAGTGACTAGAGGAGGCAGAGGAGACAAAGAGACCAGAGGAGGCAGAGGCCACAGAGAGACCAGAGGAGGCAGAGGCCACAGAGAGACCAGAGGAGGCAGAGGCCACAGAGAGACCAGAGGAGGCAGAGGCCACAGAGAGACCAGAGGAGGCAGAGGAGGCAGAGAGACCAGAGGAGGCAGAGGAGACAGAGAGACGAGAGGAAGCAGGAGAGGCAGAGAGACTAGAGGAGGCAGAGGCCACAGAAAGACCAGAGGAGACAGAGAGTCCAGAGGAGGCAGAGGCCACAGAGAGACCAGAAGAGGCAGAGGCCACAGAGAGATCAACGGAGGCAGGTTTTTTTGTTTTTTTCTAATACACCAAGTTGCCAACTTTACTATTCCATAAAGAAAATTTAGAATAATAACTTCTGAGTACTTTGGCCCATACGTAAACAATGAAACATTAAATGAACCCATTAGCTCCAGACTCCAAACCTTCACTAACTGCATCAAGTTTTTTTGAGCAGATAACATTACATAAATGCATGCTGGCGGTCACTTCCCGAGGTCCGATCAAGTGAAATGTCGTCTTTGATATGGCGTTCTGGGTGGCCCTAGGAGCCAGCGTTTAAAAATTTGGAGAGGCTACGACATTGTTAAGGGGTCAAATAATGTTCAGGAGTCAATGGTCAGAAGCCGTTATAGGCTGTGTCTTTTGGAGGCTGAAACATTTTCCCTTTGCTATAAAGCCAGCAACCTTGATATGTTGTTCTGGGTGGCCCCAGGAGCGTGCAAAATTTGGAGAGGCTACGACATTGGTAAGGGGTCAAAAGGTCAACTAAGGGTACGAGCTATAGGCCCTGACAAGAAAGGTGTCTTTTGATCATCATTTTTTCCCTTTGCTCTAGAGCTCTGCACTCGGATATGTGATTCAGGGCTACTCCAGGAGCCAGGGTGATAAATTTGGGATTCCCACATGCCCATTTTGTCAATGTATTCACCCTAGTGGGGCGCTGGCGGTCACTTCCCGAGGTCCGATCAAGTAAAATGTGGTCTCCTTTTTCTCAACCCAGTACATGGAAGCGTGTGGTA
>JALDNG010005582.1:0-12252 GCA_024349245.1 Neodontobutis hainanensis
TGGTACAGAAGCCATGGTACTATGTTTACTTACCTGGTGGCTAGACTGGCTACATATGTTCAGTGTCAAGCTAAAAAGCTGTCAAAGAAAGTTCAGAACAGGCCACTTGCTGCACTTTTGAAAACTCCATTGTTAATTGCAATACTGCACTTTATTTACTTTTCAAATGCTTGTAAGCTACAGTTTGCACTGTTTCAATAAATGGAAATAATTTTCTCAACACATCTTTGATTCATTTTGTCCAGCACTTGCACATATATTGTTTTTAGTTCAATTAATTAAATACTCACAAGATGTCACCAAAATCACTCTGTCCCCAATCTTTCAGAAAATGATGTAAGTGTATCGATTTATATCGAATTGTATCGAATCGTATCGCTGGCTGAATATCGTGATATATATCGTATCGTGAGCTGAATATCGTGTATCGTATCGTATCGTGAGATTAGTGTATCGCTACAGCCCTAGTCTGTACTACTGCATTTCTACAGTCTATTCTTCTGCACATTGTCAGTATGTTCTACTGGATGTTTACAGTCTGTTCTAATGCTCATCTACAGTCTGTTCTAATGTAAGTCTACAGTCTGTACTATTGCTCATCTACTGTCTGTTCACCTGCACCTCTACAGTCTGTTCTAATGCCAGTTTACAGTCTGTACTACTGCTCTACTACAGTCTCATCCACTGCACGTCTACAGTCTGTTCTACTACACATCTACAGTCTCTACTACTGCACTTCTAAAGTCTGTTCTAATGCACATCTACACTCTCTTCTAATGCTCGTCTACAGTCCATACTACTGCATTTCTACAGTCTATTCTTCTGCACATTGTCAGTCTGTTCTACTGGATGTTTACAGTCTGTTCTAATGCTCGTCTACAGTCAGTTTTACAGTCTGTTCTAATGCAAGTCTATAGTCTGTTTTACTACTCATCTACGGTCTGTTCTCTTGCAGGTCTACAGTCTGTTCTAATAAACGTCTACAGTCTGTTCTACTGCACATCTACAGTCTGTTCTAATGCAAGTCTACAGTCTGTATTACTGCTCATCTACAGTCTGTTCTAAAGCATGTCTAGAGTGTTTTCTAATACTCATATACAGTCTGTTCTAATGCATGTCTACAGTCTGTACTACTGCATCTCTACAGTCTATTCTTCTGCACATTGTCAGTCTGTTCTACTGGACGTTTACAGTCTTTTCTAATTCTCATCTACAGTCTGTATTACTGCACCTCTACAGTCTGTTCTAAAGCATGTTTAGAGTGTTTTCTAATACTCATATACAGTCTGTTCTAATGTTCGTCTACAGTCTGGAACTACTGCACCTCTACATTTTGTTATAAAGCATATCTAGAGTGTTTTCTAATACTATATAGAGTCTGTTCTACTGGACGTTTATAGCCTGTTCTAATGCTCGTCTATAGTCAGTTCTAAAGCCAATCTAGAGTCTGTACTACTGCTGCTCTGAAGTCTGCTCAACTGCACGTCTACTGTCTGTTCACCTGCACCTCTACAGTCTGTTCTAATGCCAGTTTACAGTCTGTACTACTGCTCTACTACAGTCTCGTCCACTGCACGTCTACAGTCTGTTTTACTGCACATCTACAGTCTGTTCTAATGTACATCTACTGTCTGTTCTAATGCAAGCCTACAGTCTGTACTACTGCTCATCTACAGTCTGTTCTACTGCACGTCTACAGTCTGTTCTAATGCACATCTACAGTCTGTTCTAATGTAAGTCTACAGTCTGTACTATTGCTCATCTACTGTCTGTTCACCTGCACCTCTACAGTCTGTTCTAATGCCAGTTTACAGTCTGTACTACTGCTCTACTACAGTCTCGTCCACTGCACGTCTACAGTCTGTTCTACTACACATCTACAGTCTCTACTACTGCACTTCTAAAGTCTGTTCTAATGCACATCTACACTCTCTTCTAATGCTCGTCTACAGTCTGTACTACTGCATTTCTACAGTCTATTCTTCTGCACATTGTCAGTCTGTTCTACTGGATGTTTACAGTCTGTTCTAATGCTCATCTACAGTCAGTTTTACAGTCTGTTCTAATGCAAGTCTATAGTCTGTTTTACTACTCATCTACGGTCTGTTCTTTTGCAGGTCTACAGTCTGTTCTAATAAACGTCTACAGTCTGTTCTACTGCACATCTACAGTCTGTTCTAATGCAAGTCTACAGTCTGTATTACTGCTCATCTACAGTCTGTTCTAAAGCATGTCTAGAGTGTTTTCTAATACTCATATACAGTCTGTTCTAATGCATGTCTACAGTCAGAAATACTGCACCTTTTACAATCTGTTCTAAAGCATGTGCAGAGTGTTTTCTAAAACTCATATAGAGTCTGTTCTAATACTCGTCTACAGTCTGAACTACTGCAGCTCTACAGTCTGTTCTAAAGCATGTCTAGAGTGTTTTCTAATACTCATATACAGTCTGTTCTAATGCTTGTCTACAGTCTGTACTACTGCATCTCTACAGTCTATTCTTCTGCACATTGTCAGTCTGTTCTACTGGACGTTTACAGTCTTTTCTAATTCTCATCTACAGTCTGTATTACTGCACCTCTACAGTCTGTTCTAAAGCATGTTTAGAGTGTTTTCTAATATTCATATACAGTCTGTTCTAATGTTCGTCTACAGTCGGAACTACTGCACCTCTACATTTTGTTATAAAGCATATCTAGAGTGTTTTCTAATACTTATATAGAGTCTGTTCTACTGACGTTTATAGCCTGTTCTAATGCTCGTCTATAGTCAGTTCTAAAGCCAATCTAGAGTCTGTACTACTGCTGCTCTGAAGTCTGCTCAACTGCACTTCTACTGTCTGTTCACCTGCACCTCTACAGTCTGTTCTAATGCCAGTTTACAGTCTGTACTACTGCTCTACTACAGTCTCGTCCACTGCACGTCTACAGTCTGTTTTACTGCACATCTACAGTCTGTTCTAATGCTCATCTACAGTCTGTTCTATTATGCGTCTACAGTCTTTTCTGCTGCACATCAACAGTCTGTTCTAATGCTCATCTACAGTCTGTTCTATTGTACGTCTACAGTCTTTTCTGCTGCACATCAACAGTCTGTTCTAATGCTCGTCTACAGTCTGTACAACTGCACCTTTACAGTCTGTTCTACTGAATGTCTACAGTCTGATCTAATGCCATTTTACAGTCTGTACTATTGCTCTACTGCACTCTATTCTACTGCACGTCTACAGTCATTTTTACTGCACATCTACAATCTGTTCTAATTGTCAGTCGGTTCTACAATCTACAGTCTTTACTAATTCTGCGCTGAAGTCTGTTCAACTGCACGTCTACAGTCTGTTCAACTGCACCTCTACAGTCTGTACTACTGCACTTCTACAGTCTGTTCTAATGCTCGTCTACAGTCTGTATTACTGCAGCTCTACAGTCTGTTATAAATGCATGTCTACAGTGTTTTCTAAAACTCATATACAGTCTGTTCATTTGCTCATCTACAGTCTGTACTACTGCAGCTCTAGAGTCTATTCTATTGCACATTGTCAGTTTGTTCTACGGGACGTTTACAGTCATTTCTATTGCTCGTTTACAGTCTGTTCTAAGGTAATTCTAGAGTCTGTACTACTGCTGCTCTTATTTCTGTTCACCTGCACGTCTACAGTCTGTTTTACTGCAAATCTACAATCTGTTCTAATTGTCAGTCTGTTCTACTGGACATTTACAGTCTGTTCTAAAGCTCATCTACAGTCTGTTCTAAAGCCAATCTAGAGTCTGTACTACTGCTGCTCTGACATCTGTTCAAATGCACATCTATAGTCTGTTCAACTGCACGTCTACAGTTTTTACTGCACATCTACAGTCTGTTCTAATGCACATCTACAGTCTTTTCTAATGCAAGTCTACAGTCTGTACTACTGCTCATCTACAGTCTGTTCTATTGCACGTCTACAGTCTGTTCTGATAAACGTCTACAGTCTGTTCTACTACACATCTACAGTCTGTACAACTGCACCTCTGTCTGTGGCCTCTGACTCCTCTGGTCTCTTTGTCTCCTCTGCCTCCTCTAGTCACTCTGTGGCCTCTGCCTCCTCTGGACTCTCTGCCTCCTCTGGTCTCTCTGTGGCCTCTGCCTCCTCTGGTCTCTCTGCCTCCGCTGCTCTAACTGCCTCTTCTGGTCTCTCTGTCGCCGCTGACTCCTCTGCTCTCTCTGTGGCATTTGCCTTTTCTGGTCTCTCTGCCTCCTCTGCCTCCTCTTGTCTCTCTGTGTCCTCTGCCTCCTCTGGTCTTTTTGTGGCCTCTGCCTCCTCTGGTCTCTCTTTGGCCTCTACCTCCTCTAGCCTCTCTGTGGCCTCTGCCTCCTCTGGACTCTCTATTCCTCTATCTCCTCTGGTCTGTCTGTGGCCTCTGTCTCCTTTGGTCTCTCTGCCTCCTCTGGGCTCTCTGTCTTTCTGCCTCCTCTGAACTCTCGGTGGCCTCTTCCCCCTCTGGTCTAACTGTGGCCTCTTCCTCTTCTGCTCTCTCTATCTCCTATGCCTCCTCTCGTCTCTCTGTGGCCTCTGCCTACTCTGGTCTCTCTGTGGCCTCTGCCTTCTCTTGACTCTCTGCCTCCTCTGACACCTCTAGTCTCTCTGCCTCCACTGCTCTCTTTTTTGCCTCTGCCTCCTCTAGTCACTCTGTGGCCTCTGCCTCCTCTGGACTCTCTGCCTCATCTAGTCTCTTTGTGGCCTCTGCCTCCTCTGGTCTCTATGCCTCCGCTGCTCTAACTGCCTCCTCTTGTCTCTCTGTGGCCTCTGCCTCCTGTGGTCTTTCTGTGGCCTCTGCCTCCTCTGGTCTCTCTGTGGCCTATACCTCCTCTGGCCTCTCTGTGGCCTCTGCCTCCTCTGGACTCTCTGCCTCCTCTGGTCTTTTGTGGCTTCTGCCTCCTCTGGTCTCTCTGCCTCCTCTGCTTCCTCTGCTCTCTGCCTCCACTGGTCTCTCAATCGCCTCTGCCTCCTCTGGTCACTCTGTGGCCTCTGCCTCCTCTGGTCTCTTTGTCCCCTCTGCCTCCTCTAGTCACTCTGTGGCCTCTTCGTCCTCTGGTCTCTCTGTCTCCTCTCCCTCCTGTCCTCTAACTGCCTCGTCTGGTCTCTCTGCCTCCTCTGCTTCCTCTCGTCTCTCTGTGGCCTCTGCCTACTCTGCTCTCTCTGTCTCCCCTGCCTCCACCGGTCTCTCTGCCTTCTCTGCCTCCTCTACTCTCTCTACCTCCACTGGTCTCTCTGTGGCCTCTGCCTCCTGTGGTGTCTCTGTGGCCTCTGCCTTCTCTGGTCTCTCTGTGGCCACTGCCTCCTCTGGTCTCTCTGTGGCATCTGCCTTTTCTGGTCTCTCTGCCTCTTCTGGTCTCTCTGTGACCTCTGCCTCTTCTGGTCTCTCTGTGGCCTCTGCCTCCTCTGGACTCTCTGTCGCCTCTGGTCTTTCTGTGGCCTTTGCCTCCTCTAGTCTCTCTGCCTCCCCTGCTTCCTCTCCTCTCTCTGTCTCCTCTGCCTCCTCTAGTCTCTCTGCCTCCCCTGCTTCCTCTCGTCTCTCTGTCTCCTCTGCCTCCTCTGGTCTCTCTGCCTCCTCTGCCTCCTCTGGTCTGTGTGGCCTCTGCCTCCTCTGGTCTTTTTGTCTCCTCTGCCTCCTCTAGTCACTGTGTGGCCTCTGCCTCCTCTGGTCTCTCTGCTTTCTCTGCCTCCTCTGCTTTAACTTCCTCCTCTGGTCTCTCTGTCTCTCTGTATCATCTGGTCTCTCTGTGGCCTCTGCCTCTTCTGGTCTCTCTGCCTCCTTTGCCTCCACTGGTCTCTCTATTGCCTCTGCCTCCTATGGTCTCTCTGTGGCCTCTGCCTTCTCTGCTCTCTCTCTGGCCGCTGCCTCCACTGGTCTCTCTGTGGCATCTGCCTTTTCTGGTCTTTCTGCCTCCTCTGCCTCCTCTGGTCTCTCTTTGACCTCTGCCTCTTCTAGTCTTTCTGTGGCCTCTGCCTCCTCTAGACTCTCTGCCTTCCCTGCTTCCTCTCGTCTCTCTGTCTCGTCTGCCTCCTCTGGTCTCTCTGCCTCCTCTGCCTCCTCTGGTCTCTCTGTGGCCTCTGCCTCCTCTGGTCTCTCTGTGGCCTCTGTCTTCTCTTGTCTCTCTGCCTCCTCTACCCCCTCTGGTCTCTCTTTTTCTACTGGTCTCTCTATTGCCTGTGCCTCCTCTGGTCTCTCTGTTGCCTCTGCCTCCTCTGGTCTCTCTGCCTCCTCTGCTTCCTCTCGTCTCTATGTGACCTCTGCCTCCTCTGGTCTCTCTGTCTCCCCTGCCTCCACTGGTCTCTCTGCCTTCTCTGCCTCCTCTGATCTCTCTACCCCCACTGGTCTCTCTGTGACCTCTGCAATCCTCTGGTCTCTCTGTGGCCGATGCCTCCTCTGGATTCTCTGTGGCCTCTGCCTCCTCTGGTCTTTCTGTCTCCTCTGCCTCCACTGGTCTCTCAGTGGCCTTTGACTCCACTCGTCTCTCTGTGGCCTCTGCCACCTCTGCTCTCTCTCTGGCCTCTACCTCCACTAGTCTCTCTGACTTATCTGTCTCCTCTAGTCTCTTTGTCGCCTCTTCCTCCTCTGGTCTCTCTGTGGTATCTGCCTCCTCTGGTCTCACTGCCTCCACTGGTCTCTTTATTGCCTCTGCCTCCTCTCGTCTCTCTGTGGCCTCTGCCTCCTCTGGTCTCTTTTTCTCCTCTGCCTCCTATAGTCACTCTGTGGCCTCTGCCTCCTCTGGTCTCTTTGTGTCCTCTGCCTTCTCTGGTCTCTCTGCCTCCTCTGGTCACTCTGCTGCCGCTGGCTCCTCTGGTCTCTCTGTGGCATCTGCCTTTTCTGGTCTCTCTGCCACCTATGCGTCCTCTAATCTCTCTGCCTCCTTTGGTCTCTCTGTCTTTCTTCCTCCTCTGAACTCTCGGTGGCCTCTGCCTCCTCTGGCCTCTCTGCCCTGTGCCTCCTCTGGTCTCTCTGTCTCCTCTGCCTCCACTGGTCTCTCTGCCTTCTCTGCCTCCTCTGCTCTCTCTACCTCCACTGGTCTCTCTGTGACCTCTGCATTCCTCTGGTCTCTCTTTGGCCTATGTCTCTTTTGGATTCTCTGTGGCCTCTGCCTCCTCTGCTCTCTCTTTCACATCTGCCTCCTCTCATCTCTCTGTGGCCTCTACCTCTTCTGGTCTCTCTGTGGCCTCGGTCTCCTCTGCTCTCTCTGCCTCCTCTGCATCCTCTCGTCTCTCTGCCTCCTCTTGCCTCTCTGTCTTTCTGCCTCCTCTGAACTCTCGGTGGCCTCTGAACTCTCGGTGGCCTCTGCCTCTGCCTCTCACTGTGGGCTCTGCCTCCTCTGGTCTCTCTGCCTCCTCTGCCTCCTCTGGTCTCTCTGTGGCCTCTGCCTCCTCTGGTCTCTCTGTGGCCGCTGCCTTGTCTTGTCTGTCTGCCTCCTATGCCCCCTCTGGTCTCTCTGCCTCCACTGGCCTCTCTATTGCCTCTGCTTCCGCTCATCCCTCTGTGGCCTCTGCCTCCTCTGGTCTCTCTGTCTCCTCTGCCTCCTCTGAACTCTCTGTGGCCTCTGCCTCCTCTGGCCTGTCTATGGCCTCTGCCCCCTCTGGTCTCTCTGCCTCCACTGGTCTCTCTATTGCCTCTGCTTCCTTTGGTCTCTCTGTGGCCTCTGCCTCCTCTGGTCTCTCTGCCTTTTCTGCTTCCTCTCGCCTCTCTGTGGCCTCAGCCTCCTCTGGTCTCTCTGTGGCCTCTGCCTTCTTTGGTCTCTCTCTGGCCGCTGCCTACTCTGGTCTCTCTGAGGCATCTGCCTTTTCTGGTCTCTCTGCCTCTTCTGTCTCTCCTGGTCTCTCTGTGGCCTCTGTCTCCTCTAGACTCTCCTTGCCTCCTCTGGTCTTTCTGTGGCCTCTGCCTCCTCTGGTCTCTCTACCTCCTTTGCTTCCTCTCGTCTCTCTGTGGCCTCTGCCTCCTCTGGTCTCTCTGTCTCCTCTGCCTCCTCTAGTCACTCTGTGGCCTCTGCCTCCTCTGGTCTCTCTGCCTCCTCTGCCTCCTCTGCTCTAACTGCCTCCTCTGGTCTCTCTGTCTCTCTGCCTCTTCTGGTCTCTTTGTGTCCTCTGCCTTCTCTGGTCTCTCTGCCTCCTCTGGTCTCTCTGCTGCCGCTGGCTCCTCTGGTCTCTCTGTGCCATCTGCCTTTTCTGGTCTCTCTGCCTCCTATGCGTTCTCTAATCACTCTGCCTCCTTTGGTCTCTCTGTATTTCTTCCTTCTCTGAACTCTCGGTGGCCTTTGCCTCCTGTGGCCTCTCTGCCCGTTGCCTCCTCTGGTCGCTCTGTCTCTCTCTGCCTCCACTGGTCTCTCTGCCTTCTCTGCCTCCTCTGCTTTCTCTACCTCCACTGGTCTCTCTGTGACCTCTGCAATCCTCTCATCTCTCTGTGGCCTCTGCCTCTTCTGGTCTCTCTGTGGCCTCTGCATACTCTCGCCTCTCTGACTCCTCTTACCTCTCTGTCTTTCTGCCTCCTCTGAACTCTCGGTGGCCTCTGCCCCTCTGGTCTCACTGTGGGCTCTGCCTCCTCTGGTCTCTCTGCCTCCTCTGCCTCCTCTGGTCTCTCTGTGGCCTCTGCCTCCTCTGGTCTCTCTGTGGCCGCTGCATTCTCTGGTCTGTCTGCCTCCTATGTCCCCTCTGGTCTCTCTGTCTCCATTGGTCTCTCTCTTGCCTCTGCTCCTCTGTCTCTCTGTGGCCTCTGCCTCCTCTGGTCTCTATATGGCCTCTGCATCCTCTGGACTATCTGCCTCTTCTGGTCTTTCTGTGGCCTCTGCCTCCTCTGGTCTCTCTGCCTTTTCTGCTTCCTCTCGCCTCTCTGTGGCCTCAGCCTCCTCTGGTCTCTCTGTAGCCTCTGCCTTCTCTGGTCTCTCTGGCCGCTGCCTACTCTGGTCTCTCTGAGGCATCTGCCTTTTCTGGTCTCTCTGCCTCTTCTGCCTCTCCTGGTCTCTCTGTGGCCTCTGTCTCCTCTAGACTCTCCTTGCCTCCCTGGTCTTTCTGTGGCCTCTGCCTCCTCTGGTCTCTCTGCCTCCTCTGCTTCCTCTCGTCTCTCTGTGGCCTCTGCCTCCTCTGGTCTTTCTGTCTCCTCTGCCTCCTCTGGTCTCTCTGTGGCCTCTGCCTCCTCTGGTCTGTCTGTGTCCTCTGCCTCCTCTGGTCTCTCTGTGGCCTCTGCCTCCTCTGGTCTCTCTGTCTCCTCTGCCTCCTCTGGTCTCTCTGCCTCCTCTGGTCTCTCTGTGGCCTCTCCCTCCTCTGGTCTGTCTGTGTCCTCTGCCTCCTCTGCCTCCTCTGGTCTCTCTGTGGCCTCTGCCTTCTCTGGTCTCTCTTTGGCCGCTGCCTGCTCTGGTCTCTCTGAGGCATCTGCCTCCTCTGGTCTCTCTGAAGCATCTGCCTTTTCTGGTCTCTCTGTCTCCTTTGCCTCTTCTGGTCTCTCTTTCTCCTCAAACTCCTTTGGTCTCTCTGCCTCCTCTACCTCCTCTGGTGTCTCTATGGCCTCTGCCTCCTCTGCTCTCTCTGTGGCCTCGGCCTTCCCTTGTCTCTCTGACTCCTCTGTCCCCTCTGGTCTCTCTGCCTTCACTGCTCTCTCTATTGCCTCTGTCTCCTCTGGTCTCTTGGTCTCCTCTGCCTCCTCTAGTCACTCTGTGGCCTCTGCCTCCTCTGGTCTCTCTGCCTCCTCTGCCTCCTCTGCTCTAACTGCCTCCTCTGGTCTCTCTTTCTCTGCCTACTCTGGTCTCTCTATGGCCTCGGCCTCCTCTGGTCTCTCTATGGCTCTGCCTCCTCTGGTCTCTCTGTCTCCTCTGCCTCCACTGGTCTCTCTGCCTTCTCTGCCTCCTCTGCTCTCTCTGCCTCCTCTGGTCTGTCTGTGTCCTCTGCCTCCTCTGGTCTCTCTGTGGCCTCTGCCTCCTGTGGCCTCTCTGCCCTGTTGCCTCCTCTGGTCACTCTGTCTCCTCTGCCTCCACTGGTCTCTTTGCCTTCTCTGCCTCCTCTGCTCTCTCTACCTCCACTGGTCTCTCTGTGACCTCTGCAATCCTCTGGTCTCTCTGTAGCCTATGCCTATCCTAGATTCTCTGTGGCCTCTGCCTCCTCTAGTCTCTCTGTGTCTTCTGCCTCCTCGGGTCTCTTTGTCTCCTCTGCCTCCTCTAATCACTCTGTGGCCTCTGCCTCCTCTGGTCTCTCTCCCTCCTCTGCCCTAACTGCCTCCTCTGGTCTCTCTGTCTCTCTGCCTCCTCTGGTCTCTCTGTGGCCTCAGCCTGCTCTGGTCTCTCTGTGGCCTCTGCCTTCTCTGGTCTCTCTCTGGCCGCTGCCTACTCTGGTCTCTTTGAGGCATCTGCCTTTTCTGGTCTCTCTGCCTCCTCTGCCTCCCCTGGTCTCTCTGTGGCCTCTGCCTTCTCAAAACTCTCCTTGCCTCCCCTGGTCTTTCTGTGGCCTCTGCCTCCTCTGGTCTCTCTGCCTCCTCTGCTTCCTCTCGTCTCTCTGTGGCCTCTGCCTCCTCTGGTCTCTCTGTCTCCTCTGCCTCCGCTAGTCTCTCTGTCGCCTCTGCCTCCTCTGGTCTGTCTGTGTCCTCTGCCTCCTCTCGTCTCTCTGTGTCCTCTACCTCCTCTGGTCTCTCTGTGACCTCTGCAATCCTCTAGTCTCTCTGTCTCCTCTGCCTCCTCTAGTCTCTCTGTGGCCTCTGCCTCCTCTGGTCTGTCTGTGTCCTCTGCCTCCTCTCATCTCTCTGTGGCCTCTGAATCCTCTGGTCTCCTCTGTCTCCTCTAGTCTCTCTGCCTCCTCTGGTCTCTCTGTGGCCTCTGCCTCCTCTGGACTGTCTGTGTCCTCTGCCTCCTCTGCCTCCTCTGGTCTCTCTGTGGCTTCTGCCTCCTCTGGTCTCTCTGTGGCCTCTGCCTTCTCTGGTCTCTCTTTGGCCGCTGCCTCCTCTAGTCTCTCTGTCTCTCTGCCTCCTCTGGTCTCTCTGTGGCCTCAGCCTCCTCTGGTCTCTCTGTGGCCTCTGCCTTCTCTGGTCTCTCTCTGGCCGCTGCCTACTCTGGTCTCTCTGAGGCATCTGCCTTTTCTGGTCTCTCTGCCTCCTCTGCCTCCCCTGGTCTCTCTGTGGCCTCTGCCTCCTCAAGACTCTCCTTGCCTCCCCTGGTCTCTCTGTGACCTCTGCAATCCTCTAGTCTCTCTGTCTCCTCTGCCTCCTCCAGTCTCTCTGTGGCCTCTGCATCCTCTGGTCTCTCTGTGGCCTCTGCCTCCTCTGGTCTGTCTGTGTCCTCTGCCTCCTCTCGTCTCTCTGTGGCCTCTGCCTTCTCTGGTCTCTCTGTCTCCTTCTTTCTCCTCTGGTCTCTCTGCCTCCTCTGGTCTCTCTGTGGCCTCTGCCTCCTCTGGACTGTCTGGGTCCTCTGCCTCCTCTTCCTCCTCTGGTCCCTCTGTGGCTTCTGCCTCCTCTGGTCTCTCTGTGGCCTCTGCCTTCTCTGGTCTCTCTTTGGCCGCTGCCTCCTCTGGTCTGTCTGTGTCCTCTGCCTCCTCTCGTCTCTCTCTGGCCTCTGCCTCCTCTGGTCTCTCTGTCTCCTTTGCCTCCTCTGGTCTCTCTGCCTCCTCTGGTCTCTCTGTGGTCTCTGCCTCCTCTGGACTGTCTGTGTCCTCTGCCTCCTCTTCCTCCTCTGGTCTCTCTGTGGCTTCTGCCTCCTCTGGTCTCTCTGTGGCCGCTGCCTCCTTTGGTCTCTCTCTGGCATCAGCCTTTTCTCCTCTCTCCGCCTCCTCTGCCTGCTCTTGTCTCTCTGTGGCCTCTGCCTCCTCTGGACTCTCTGCCTCCTCTCGCTATTCTGTGGCCTCTGCTTCCTCTGGTCTCCCTGCCCCGTTGTCTCCTCTGGTCTCTCTGCGGCCTCCTGCCTCCTCTAGTCTTTCTGTGAACTCTGCCTCCTCTGGTCTCTCTGTGGCCTCTGCATCCTCTGGTCTCTCTTTGGCCTCTGCCTCCTCTGGTCTCTCTGCCTCTTCTGCCTCCTCTTGTCTCTCTGCCTCCACTGGTCTCTCTCTTGCCTCTGCCTCCTCTGGTCTCTCTGTCTCCTCTGCCTCCTCTACTCTCTCTCTGGACACTTCCTCCTCTGCTCTCTCTGCCTCCCCTGCCTCCTCTGGTCTCTCTGCCTCCAATGGTCTCTCTGCCTTCTCTGCCTCCTCTGCTCTCTCTACCTCCACTGGTCTCTCTGTGGCCTCTGCATCCTCTGGTCTCTCTTTGGCCT
>JALDNG010005583.1:0-12460 GCA_024349245.1 Neodontobutis hainanensis
TACGTTTAATGTGAAAAAATCTTTTGCTGAAAGGTTGGTAGAATTTACACCAGTACAAAAAAAATTAAATGCTTTTTACTTAATTTGAAAATGGAAAGACCTTGACGCCTCGTGAGAGTTAAAGGCACCCATCACATTTATTTAACAATTAGGCTTCTCTCTCTACTGTAAAAGACAAAAACAAAGTGTGTGTCTGCATGTGACTTGTGTGCACGATGTCTATTTGGGGGAATGCAAGATGTTCATCATTGTACTGTTTAATGTCCTGTGAAGAGCAGGCGAGGGCAAAGACAGAACGAGAGCCAAATGTGTGCATGCCCTGTGTGTTTACAATCAGCAACATAGTAACGAGAGAGAAATTTAGCAATGGAAAAACCATTACTTTTACAAAAACCTTTAGTTTCCTCTCTGTTCTAACTATGTTCCAAAAATATCTCTACCATTTCTCTGCACAGATAGAGTTATAACGTACCAGTTTGTCTCATTACCATTACTCACAAAGACAATGTCTCAGGATGTTCTAACTAAAGACTTAGCTTTATGGTTCACATATACGTTACTGCAAATTCTAGCTTAATTTCTTGGACACAAGATGTTTCTTGTAGGGTAATCTTTTTTATAAATTTGACTGATATTATGTGATATATGTATTTGTTTTCACGGACATCCAGAAGTGAAATGCCGTATCTAAATGTTTCTGGAATCAACGGTAAAATTAGTGGTTTTGGTGGTTATTAATAAATTATTAACAAGATTTGGGGGGGACAACATAACGCACTTAAAGACATCGGTTTCACTTTTAATGCGACTACTGCAAACTGCTTTTTTGAACAAATTACAGATGCAATGTGTACAATTAGAAAAGCCATCTCTCAAGAATGGGATATATCATTCTATGCTTGATTTTAATCAGGTCATTGTAAATTTTAATACACTAAATCACAAGCAACGCAAAGCAAATTATATTATTGCATTGTGCACTTGGTTGAGCAATGTTAGTTCATACAATTTATAAAAATACAGGATTAGACCTAAACAAATAGACATGTATGAATTCAAAAGCATGTATATTTTCACACAACCTTCTTTGCATTTTAGTTAACTACAAGTAACTCACAAAATTTTCAAGTAAAATGATTGCTGTTAATTAAAAAACATATTAAAAATTGTATGACTAAATACATTGAAACTGTGTGGATATTAAAGCATTAATTCATCTTTAAATATCGGCATCTGTTTCTTAAAGCTGAGTTGAAATTTACAGTAAACTATCAACACAAAAGTCATTGGCCATACACTGTCTGTATTAATAAAATTAAGAGCATTTCAATGTAACTAAATCTTTACAAAACAACAATTTCCATCTCAAATTGTGTTCAAATCAACGCCTGTTTGAATTAGAAAAGACAGACAGGAGTCTTACCTTGGCACTCTGGGTCAGGGCCAAGTGCTACTCAAACTTCTGCCGAGTTAAGGCGAGATACAGCAGCCTATAATCCACGGTATGTATTGTCATAGGGGCTCACTACTCCTTCCACTGCCTTCTGTGCGAGTGTGCAAGAGTGTGTTGCACAATCTCATAATACAGAGCCTCCAGCTGTAAAATGTCAGATAACCATCTCGAGTGGAAGAAAACAAGTGCAGCCCCAAAACCTCCTATTGCCTTTTTTGCAATCAATCACGCTATCTCGTTTGATTCCAATGTCGACGCCTGTTCATGTGTGAGGCTGCACGTTTGTCATGTTGCCAACAGGTTATGCATTTCAGCAGCTTTTATGTAAACCATGACTCAGCAAAGACAATCTCAGTAAACTTTACCCCATAAAGGCCATATCTATGTACGGACGCATACATGTGCACTCTTACACAGACACACGGAACTCCTTAAATAAGCAATAAGTCATTTATACAGTCATTTAAAAGACATCTTGGGTTATTTTTGCCCAATAACTGATGGACAAAGTCCGTGTCAATAAAAAAACTAGGGTCAGAGCGGATTCTAGTACACAGCATTTGCTTTTCCTCTGATGTTATCTGGACTTTTGTAGTGTTGGTTCACTTGTAATGATTGTAACATGGATTGTATAGCTATACTTTCCAGTGAAGAAGGAAAGAAATTTTGGCATCTTAGCCTTTTCTTTATTATATCCTGGATGACTGAAAACCTCCACAGATATACTTTCCAGTTATACAGACTATTTCTATATTACAGAATTCAAAGTTGAAGTTAGGGCGTGTCCTTTCTGTGGCCATAAACAATTGTATCACCTTTTAGCTTTATTGTAATAATGGGATTACATAAAATAATATTAGCTGATTGGTTTTGTAGACTGTAGCCAATTTGGTGTTTTTAAGGAAGGAGTATTTGAACATCTTTTGGCTGGAGGTGGCATTTTGTGTGTTTTATGTGTTTAATCAATTCAACCTCAAGGTCAACAGCTCAGTAATAATATAATAATATTTTTATGACAACTATCAAATTCTAATTGCTTTTTTAGAATAGTTCTAAGATATGCACTGTGGGCAAATGGTAATCTAATGGTTGTGACGTTTTGTTTGACTTACAAGATAAAAGTAATTAAGTAATTCTATTTTGCAATCATCAATTTAAGTTAAAAAGCTACGTTATTAACATACCTATATACTGTCAATTCGTGAGCATATTGTTTAGCTTGGAAGGGTACTATTGAGAAAAGTTTACTTTACATTGTGTGAGTTTTTCTTCTGTCCTGCTTAAAAGTGCAGTGCCACCATGGGGCTGGGCAAAAAGCCTTTACCTTGCAACAAGATCTGTAACAAAGGGGGAAAAAAATATCCTCAACTCTGGAGACAAGAAGCATAAAAAAATAAAAAAATAAATAAAACTGGAATTGTACCTCCACTGCTTCCTTTGCAAAGGGAAAGTGAGCCACCTTGTTCACTGATATTGCTGATTTTCTTCCTTTTCTGTGATAAACAGTACATGAGAATTTTAAATTTCTCAGAGGCAATAGCCACATAATATCTTTCCCTCCATGGCACAAGTGTAAGTGAGGTCATCCTTTACACCCAGTCTGTGATCACAGAACTGGAGTTGCTCATTATACAGCCTTTGCCTTTTGTTCTTTTGGAGTTCAGACAAATGACTGGAGTTTTTTTAAATGATTCTCACACAGTAATCATCATGTAGTCAGACAGCTCTTCTCTGGCCATGTGAACTGTCGGGGTGTAATACAAACCCAAGCCGGCTGCTGGCTCTCTGCCTTGGAGCAAAAAAGTTGGTCTTCCATAGATTAAATATGACTCGATGCAGACTCCATTTGCTCGACAGGGGTCTACCTCTGAACACCATGTCTTAAACATAAAGTTTTTCAGTGTCTGGTATTTAAAGTGTCCACATGAGCAATGATTCTCTGTAGTCTATCACCACAGGCTCTGGGCAGGCTTCAAAGGCGCAGCTTAACAAACTCTACACTTTTTTGTTTGTTGTTGATTTAGCTTGGGGCTACAGAAAGGACGGCAATGCTTGAAGTTTACAGTTTCTATGGTCGGACATTCATCTGGGCAATTACACTCCACAGTTTTGTGATGGCTTCGGGGTATATCCAGCCAATGGACAGAATGGTGAGGATCAAGTCAATGAGCTCCTCGCTACCAAGAGACACAATCCTGTGCTTTTCCAGCACAAAGCTTGATTGCTATGGCCCATACGATCGACATAACCAAGACGAGCTGTTGGGGAGCTGTCCCCGTGGGTCAAGCTAGATGAAGCAGTCAAAGGCCATGGATCGTATTATTGAGTTTAAAGTTTAGCTAACATGAGTAGCACAGCCTTGTCGTAAGAAGACCTTTAATTGTTTATGTGAGAAGTTTCCAAGCCCTTTGTTCATTTAGCGCACTCCTTCATCTCACTGGCCTTACAAATCTAATTCCACTCTGCCCCTGCCATTTTCAGGTGCGGGCCCACAAGAATGCAGCGCCAGCTGATTTCAATAGAACAAACTGAAATTGGCAATTCACTCCCCTGTATTGATCCAGTCACTTTAAAACTAGCTACTCAACATTGAGAGCTGCCAACCAACCACATTTCTATATATGTGAGGGTTTGTTTCTGTTTGTGTGCCTGTGTGGACTGCCTGACCCTGTAGACAGCATGACAGCATTGATATCTGCTTAGATAACATATAATTTTTGTTCAAATCTGGCAATCTAGTAGATTTTTTTGCAAATGTTTAAAATCATTTCATAAAGTTTTACAGTTTTTAAACTCTTTTTTACATCAGTAATTATTCAAAGACACACTGTTTCATAAGAAAACCTAATACATTCCAGGAAGAGATTATTTGTCTAATGCAGAATTTTAAAAGTCAAGTAAAAAAAAAACATAGTTCTACTCATCTGTCACTATTGCAACTCAAAATGAGAGGGCCAAGCTACAGCTCACAGCAGAGGATTTAGCAAAGAAATGCAGAATTTTCTTGTTCAGGTTATATTTTCAGGTCTACTTTATAGAAATCCATGAATAAGGTACATGTTTTATTGAGTATGATACTGTATGAACATAGTCAAGTAAATTATAAACACATGCTGTCAGCTGCATGATCTTGAAAATAATGTGATGTGTTGTGAAAGACTGATGCAAAATGTTTTGTTTTTGAAAGACCATTTTGCAAAGAAACTGTGCTCTTTTGTCCAAAGAGCCAATGTTTGGGTACTTGTGTAAAATATTGCAAATGGGGTTTGTGATATGGAAAAATATATTAAAGTCATCAAATAAAGCTGTAAATAATCTGTGAGAATCTACAAGCAAAAATAGTCTTAGTTTTCACGATAGTCCAAAGCCCCACTTGACACAGTTTTTCATATTGTATTAGATTAATACATGCCACACTGTGCAAAATGCATTGGCTATGATCCGGAAAGAGATCACTGAGGTTATATTGCAACAATGCATCCAAAAAAAACACAATTCAACTATGTAAAAATACATTCAGTAGAACAGTAGGTGTGGGTTAAAGTGTAAAGGAGTTCATATGAACAGAAGCTGTACTATTTGTGGTTTGGAAAATAGCGGACAACCGGGGTAAATGTCAAAAAGAGAGCTTGAGGTAAATCACATTATGATTAGCAGATGTTTGTGTTGTTATAACCAAATACTATGAACTGTTAAAGCAGCCAGTTCTGACACTGTCGGGTATTTGTCACATGGAATCTCTGTTTGTACGACTGTGAGATCGGTCGACTTTCATCCCGCCTCACTGTGCAACACACAAGCTTTGATTTAAATCCACAACAGAAAAACGGACAAAATAGCACAGTGTGACTGGAGCTGATTTGACTGCTCCATTTTCCCACTTTGCTAACTCATTCTCTAAAAAGCACAATGAAAGAGCAAGGTCACAATATTATAAATGCATTATCAATAATAATCTCACAACGGCTTTGGGTCTATATTATATTATTCTTCCAACTGATAAAGGACTATTAATGATTGATACATATAAAGCATTTTCAGAAAGTCTTAGTCACTAACGCATTCATCACCTTTTCTTATTGTAACTTATTAAAAAATGTTATAGTATTTCTGATGAATGAAGGTTTTTACAAACATTAGCTGTCCATGCATTTCTGCTGTCATGACTTTTAGTCTTCCTTTGGCAAAGGCAATCATCCTCTGCAAACATATTTTTTTTGACTGCATTAGTTAAGCTGTTATCTGTCGCCCAGTATTATATTGCACTTTACGATGTTTTTGCTTCCAAGTGCTTCGCAGCGCAGGTTACCAGGTCAGAAGTCACTTTGACCTCTTTTTTTTTTCTGGAAATTTCACTTCCATTTATCAGAACACACTGCTGATATTTGGAACTAATTAAGTGGTTCCGCATTACCATTGCTCTTGTGTACCTGTGAGAAAACCTTTTCTATTAAATTGAATATGTTCTTTTGGGTCTGTCAGCTCAACAACCGGCTACATTCTATTCTTAACATAATGGAAGTAAATTAGTGCTCTCCATGCAAACATGTTGCTGAGCGCTCAGGCGGCAGCAGCGACACTAATTATCCTGTTGTCCCAGACTTTTGGATGAGGAAGAACCCAGGGCTCTTAGCAGTGCGAAAATTTGGCTGGAGGGAAATATTCTTTTTTGCACTTCATTGTCTCCTTACAGTAATTTAACCGTAAAAAGCCACTTTATATCTGTGGGTATACTACCTATGAGAAAATGTATGTGCACACTGTTTGTTTCTTGAGGCATAACTCCTCTGTGGAGTGCTTCACAGATGTACAGTGTGTAGGGTAGAATAAATGTATGTCTATTCTCAAACATAAAGGTGCTATAGTTTAGTGAAGCACAGCTGGTTTGTTTCTGAAACAAAGGGCAGCCAATTCTTTTACAATGACTTTGTCTGCATGGGTTTAGCTATTTAGGATTTTTATCTTTCTTTGGGATCTTATTTGTGTTTGTACAAATAAGCAACATACTAAAAAAATGTATCCTGAAGAAGTCTTGGCCTTCACTGATTTTGAATGAAAGTTCTTTATCAATGCATTCCTGACTTTCACATTTATTTACATGTTTCATTTTCCTTGACATAATTTGTTTTCACCAATAGGCTAAGAGGCAGCACAATACAGGACTGATTTCCAATTCCTTGGGAGGACTCCTATGGAGGAAACCAGCTGCTGAATGTGTGTCCCACTTGGTTCCAAAACCCATTTCCTTCTAAGGGGTCCTCCATTTGGCTAAAATATCAAGTCAACCATGTGGATACCACATTCATCTGCTCTCCTTTTACAAAAAAATACATAAGACTTAAATGTAATGTGCACAACTTTCAGAAAAATCTAACAGATACTGACACCAGTGGCCATTAGGAGAACTGCAGTCAGTGTCCTGCTCGCTCCCGCTGACGTGTGCTTGTATGTGCACGACTGGGTAACTGTAGCACTATCTTTGTGAAGCTGGCCCCCCATCTAAACGCACATTAACTCCAATAGCTAGATTGTTTTTTTCTCCGTTTGGGCTGCTATACATTAATAATTATTTTATAGATCATAAAAATAGTGTCATTTGTTTTTGCTTTGTTTGTGCTGTTTTGTGCTGTAAAAGTTTTAGTTTGTGCTGTTACAGTTTTTAATAAATTACGAGTTAAATTTTCATCTGATGACATTATCCAGCTCCCCATTTGTTGTAAAAATGCTTTAATAATGGACAAAAATGGTATAAAACAAGCAAAATTTTTACAGCACAAAAGGCACAAACGGAGCACAAGCAATGTAGATAGTTTTGGAGGGAGGGCCAAGTTCACAGAAGTAGCATCACCTAGCCAGAGTTACAGCTGATCACAGGACTTTGACATTTACAAAGAAGGTAAGAAAAGTTACTCTTCTGCAAGTTTATTGTTTGACAAACTTTATAGAGCGTAAACTATATTTGAATGTCGAGTGCTGACACAGCAGTAAAAGAGAAATTCTGAGACATGGAAGATAAGAGAACCACTAATGTTTGACAATGGCATGTTTTATAAAGTGTTAGAGCTAACTTTGTATAAGACATTATCAACTGCAAGTAACATTTGTCTAAAATAGCTAACGTTAGCTGAGCAGCTACATCAACAACTCACATAGCTTTTTTTGATGCCCGCGGTCTCAGCAGGGTAACAGCTAATTATACTGTAGTTGGTAAACTTATATCAGACAGGATACTGTACATGTTACTATTACTGTTATTTTGTCGAGTCTTTGCAGAAATGTTGGAACACTTCATGTTTATCTGGTCAACTAATGTCTAAACAGCTGCACTGCTCCTAAACCACCTTGTGTAACACATCAGTGACAAGCTCCGCAGTAAAACAAACTCCCTGACCTCTTGTTTAATGTAGAGAAAAGAATATGACCGAGTGAAGGAGTTTTACATGTTTCTAGGAACCATAACTGTACTAAATTAGTTTTGCATTAGGTTGAGACAACATAAATGTAACCTCGCTGTATCATTTCAGCTTATTGTCTATTTCACTGTTAGTGTCATTCCAAATACCTCCAAAATAAAGTTTAACACTATGTGATGATATGTAATTTATTTTTATTGTTTTCTTTTCTGGAGGAGCTGGACCTGTAACAAGGCTTGTTATTACATTTCCAGGCACAGTTACAGTTGCCGTTGCAGGAGGATGAAGTTCTCCAGTTGTTTGCCAGTGTTTTTCTGGATGTAATAGAGAAGTGGCAAGCCACACCAGGACCAGCCGAACCTGCCTGAACTGCAGGGTCATGCAAACTGATCTGAAAAAACAAATGCTGCCAACAGGGTGTCTCTGCCCACCACATGACGTTTTTATTTATTACACGGTTTATATAGATATAAAATTATAGATTGTTCCTGCACATATTTATAATAAAGAAATGTTGCATTGAACCACTGTCTCATTTTGTTGCTGCCTTTGTTTTTGTGGCGAGTCATGTCCTTGAAAAAGAGACAGAGACAGAAAAAATAAGCATTGGTGTCATTTTCACAGTAATAGCATTATTATTTCCTTATTTCATTATATGCTATGGCATATATTACAAAGACATACAGATGATGTTTGAGAGGTAACACACATACATTATTAATAAGTGCACCTAGATATTCTGGTGTATAGCTGATAAATAACAAAGCTAGACTTGCTCCATGAGGGTGCTCAGCGTCTAATTTCAATCACACTACTGGGTTTCTGTTAATGTACAGTCTATTTTTGTTTCTGTGTGCTTTGTGTTAAAGAAAAAAAAGTTGTCCTACCCAATATCAGACAGTATTTATAAAAATAATGTTGGGCTTGGTTCTTAAATTTATTAATTTTTGTAAAGATTGTTATATTTATTTATTTTCTTTAACATTACAATTTCTATCATAGTATTTAAACATTTAATGATACATAAGTTCCTATGACAGAACTTGGAAAAAAAAACTTAGCATTTAAGTATTTTATTTAGAAAATATAAAACAGAAGCTAAACTGTGGGCAGGGCTTTTGATAATGCAGCTTTGGCCACTTTGAAGCCTGTTCCAAAAGACACACGAGGAGTTACCCAGGACTCTAGCCTTGGCTTGGGAGGATCCAAATCTGGAGGAGCCTCTTTCAAAGGTCCTGGCATTTGGGAAACAGCCAAGGGTCTTATCAGTTGTAAAAAGGCTATATGCAACCATTATGTAAACTTCAAGCAATTCTGTCCTTAGACTTCTCTTTTTAAATCCCGATCAATGGGGAAATCCGTTTGTGGGTGCATTAGACATTTTTCAGTGCAATAACCCATGTGGCCACTTCTGTCGTTCAAATCTTAGAATAAATGTCTGAATTTAAAACGGAGGTCTACAGTGACATTTATATGACTTATTCTGGTTTCTAACTGTTGACGACTATCTGTGAATGAGGACCCAACAGTTAAACAAACTTGACAGCAGCTGCTTAATCCTGCAATAAAAGTTTCACAAGCTTTTGATTGTGCACTGAGAACTCCAAACTGGTTGGTGATAGTGATAACACCACCTGTCCAGGGTGTATAATATATGACCACTATGGGTTTTTTAAGTGGTTACTGTGCTATTTTTTTGTGAACAGACTAAAACTATGCCAACACCAGTTAAAGATGCACTGTGTTTTTATTTTTAGTTTTATCAATTTCTTTGTAACATCTGAAAGTCTAGACTGCAGTCTCTCACACTTCATCTTTAGAGCATGTAAACAGCTGTGGTAGCCCTGGAGGGACATACTGTTTCTAAACAAACGTAGTAGAAATCGGTCTAGGTTTAGTGATTTTAAATTAAAACAAAATTAAATTAGTTAATAAATGTCCTAAACTGTAGGAGTGCTATGATGGCTCATCTGATAGAGCACATACCACATTCTCAGGCGACCTGGTTTGATTCTGGCTCAGGTCCATTAGCTAGATGCCATTGCCCCGCTCTCACAGGGTCATATTCCGTTAAACTGTACAAACTTCCGCTGTTGCTTTTTGTCCTAAAGCAACAGGCCAAAAGCAGTGAAAGGTCATTTTTACTTTTACTTACAGACTTTGTCACAAGCAGCAGCATAATTAATGTCCAGAAATAAGAATTGGCATAATTAATTATTATATATACATTAGTATATATTAGTCTCATTGTGCATTTCACTCTGGAATAATCAGTAAATGAAATAATAAAATTAAATTATCAAGGTTTGTATATTTATTTGATTAATTATTATTTTTTAAATAGAGCTAGGACCCTAAGAGCATCAACATTTACAATCACTAAATTATATGGCCCTGGACAGAGAAAGGCTAACCGCTTCCTGGCACAGTAAAGCAACTGTCACAAGATAAAGCTTAGCACTGGGGAACTGATTATCTTTTCTTTCTGCCCTCGCATAAATCACGCTCAGGAAATGGCAGCATAACAATGGAGTGTCCATGTTGATATAGACATTTAACTTCCTAAGGGACAATGTCATCAAGCAATTACACCGATGTGCTGCAGTCATTCTCTGTAAGCTCGTGTTTGCATCACCGATCGCTTCCCGAGCTGTGATATGCAGGTGGCCATCTAAATGTTGCCATTATGCAGTTTGCCCAAAAGCCTGGCACAGATGTTAGACCCCACCCTTGGGAAAAACAACAATGTGAATGAAAGAGGGAAAATGCATATGCTTGTCTTTAAACAGTCTCTCACACAAACACACACACACAAACATATAAGCGGCTTTTGCTGCATCATTCCCTAGGGAAATATGTTCCATTCCTGCAGTCTGTGCATGTCTCTTTCTCACACACAGGCAGAGGAAGTGCACGCATTTGTTCTCATAAAATAATGAAAAATCTGTGAAATGTCAATCTCATGCTGGCTGCTTTGAATGCTCTTCAGACTAAACCCACTGACATTAGTTCTTTTTTTTTTTCTATAGTTTATTGAGGATCACAATTAAGTATCAATCCGTTCCATATCTACACAGTTTAATTTTATGGCATCAATGCCGAATAAAGAACACTGCCACTTTTTTGTGGCAATGTTCATTAACCTGCTGCTGAACTGTTCCATCAAGAACCCAAACTTTACCCAAACTTTCCACAAGTAGGTAAAAAATGACCCGCATTCATTCCCAATGGGAAAACATGATAATCACTGACATTTAACATGTAACAGGTAGGCTATGTTTTCACGTAGTGTCCATTTGACTTATTCTGAAGTAAGCTATGACAATCTAACTCGATAACTATGCTAGCCAACTTTATTTCAAAGTATGTGTGAGTGTTCTGTTTATATTTGTCCATTTGCCTAATCCAGGGTTTTCTAACCCTGTGTCAGAGTGTAAACTTGTGTGCACATGAGTGTCTCTGCATGCAATATTAATGTTGTTAGGTTTGCCTGTTGGAAGCAAAGTGACAGAGTGGTTAGCACAACCGAAAGCTGTGTGTTTGAGCTCCATTAGGCTATAATCTTTCTCTGTTCTCTCTGTGCTGCATGGGTTCTGTCCTGCTGCAATACTTCCTCACACAGAACAAACTAATGAAAAAAGACTAAATAAACTGCAACTCCAAATTCTCCACAGGAATTTATGTGTAAGGCATTTGATTTTTGTCTCCAATTTACTGTTAGTTTGAGATTGTGTGCATTTTTTTAAGTAAAATTCGAGCATGTTTGCTAATCAGAATAACATAGATGTGCATTGATTTGGGGCGGAGTGGCTCAGTGGTAGAGCAGTTGTCCTAACCGAAAGGTAAGTGGTTTGAATGCCGCTCTCCCCAGTTCATACTGTCGTTGTGTCTTTGAGCAAGACACTTCACCCTCCTTGCCTCCAGTGTCTGTGGCACTGGTGTCTGAATGTTTGAGTATGTTTGGAGGTTGGAGATTCCGTAGCAGCAAAATGTTTGCCACATCTCGACCTCCAGTGTGTGACTGTGGAGTGAATGAATAATGGACTCTATAAAGCGCTTTGAGAGCCTTGAAAGGCTCTATAAATCAAATCCATTATTATTATTATTATTATTATTATTATTATTATTATTATTATTGTTATTACTACACAAATCATTTTTATCAGTTGTGGTAGAACAGTGTAGGGTCAAGGGGCAGGTCTGATGAGCACTTTCAGAATGGGTAAATAAAGGCACCAGAATGTTACAAGAGAACTGGGACACAAGAGTAAGCTAGAAAATGTATTTGTTATAAAAATCTGGTTTTGACTGCTGTCCACTGTGGGCTCACACAACAAATCCAAAAAATATGAGCAGTATCAAAACATACATTTTAAACATGAGAAAATTACTGTAACACAAATAAGCCACAAGAAAACACAAATAAATTCGCAACAAAAATAAAGAAGCAACAAGAAACCCCCAAAAAACTAATAAAAAAAAACCAAACACAAAAATGTACCTTAACACAACAACTAAAAAAGAAACTAAAAGGTGGATTATATGGAAAATAAAGATAAATCACATCAGAAGTGAGTGGTTCATTAGCTTACAG
>JALDNG010005584.1:0-12209 GCA_024349245.1 Neodontobutis hainanensis
TCCTCTCGATGCGGAGGAACAGCGGCTCTACTCTGAGCTCCTCATTCTTCCTCCACGGAGCGCCCAGTCACCGTGCGGAGAAACCTCATTTCGGCCGCCTGTATCCGGGATCTTGACCTTTGACTCAAAGCTCATGACCATTGATGAGAGTAGGAACGTAGATTGACTGGTGAATCCAGAACGTCAGCATGCAGCTTTGCTATTTTATGGAAATTTGAACCCAAATGCCCAAATAAAATTAAGCATACCAGCTAATTTAGGCAACCACAATGAACAGTAATTGTGTCAATTTACTCATCCAATTGAGGCGGGTTCATGAATATGTCAAAAAGGAACATATAGCGAGCTTGTTTTTTGTTGCCTAAGAGCAACACATAGTACCTTTAAAGAGTCCTAAGAACTGAATTTCCTCTGGGGGTGAATAAAGTAGACTTGATCTGAACTGGTGAGGGGAACAAATTTCACACACTTTTCAAAATTGTTATTTTTGTCTTATGACAAATCAACAAATCAGTGTTATTATATATTTATCTCTTAGCCTAAATGCACACACACATACACACACACACACACACACACACACACACACACACACACACACACACACACACACAAGTTCAAGTTCAAGTTCGTTTATTTGTCTCCCTTGGGAGAAATGTGGTTTAGAGACAGGGTACTGCTGCATAGACAGACATATAAAAACATATAAACAACATAAAACATAAACATCCAACAAAGGAGAGGGTACATAACTGGCAACCAGATGGGACCAAAGTGCAAGAGGATCAAAGCTTCAATACTTGAAGTACATTGCAATTACAATTACACATTTAAAGTGCCATGCACAGTAAAGTGCTAGTGCATGTTAAAGTGCGATACACAGTAAAGTGCTAGTGCATGTTAAAGTGCGATACACAGTAAAGTGCCAGTGCATGTTAAAGTGCGATACACAGTAAAGTGCTAGTGCATGAATGGGATGCACAATACAGTACTGATACACATTCGAACACACACTACAAATGCTATACATATTTAAAATTACTGATACGAATTTGCTGGTACATGTTACAGTTCTGATAAAAACCTCCCTACATTTGCTCATTAATGAGCTTAATTGACACTGGGACAAAAGAGTGTTTGAACCTGTTGTATTTACATAAGGAGACCCTGTATCTTCTCCCTGAGGGCATCTGCGAGTATTCGCTGCACAAAACATGGGAACTGTCATTTAGAATGTTTTTGCCTGAGTACGGACAGCGTCGTTGAACAGTTCCTGGGGGTTGAGGGGGGGGGTGACCCATAATCCTGCCCGCTACTCTGACCAGGTTGAGAATCTGTGATTTAAGTTTAACACTCAGATTACCAAACCAACTGGTGATACCATACCGTAAAATAGACTCTATTGCTGCCCTATAAAAAATTAACATTATGTTTTTACTGACACCAAACAACCGCAGTCTGCGTAAAAAGTGGAGACGCTGATGAATTCTGGCGCACACAGTGGCTACTTATGTCTGCCAGCTCAGGTCACTATCAATGTGAATGTACAGAAGTTTACTGGTTTCTGTGTTTTAGATAGTTGAGGATCGTTTGGTAGAGCTCACAGCGGGTGATCGGTAAGAATCACGCAAGAGTTCTTCATTGGAACAATTTATTGTATTGACAACTACAGATGTCCAGTGATGAGTGTGGTTGTGTGTGTGGTTCTGGACATATAAAGAAATAAAACAAACAGTTAGTTAAATGCAAATTAATGATTGTCATGCAACAAAACTCTATTTGGATTAACTGTCTTCTATTCTAATAATATAGTAGAAATGATGAACCATTCGCAATACAATGGCTCCCTCTTCTGGTCACACAAAGAACTACACTAGGCCGTTCTGAGAGGTGTCACGTGACGACCAGTGTACATGCGAGGGTTGCGTTCCCTCAAACCAATTAACTAGATTGAAGGCGAATATCACCGCGATAGATTACAATATATGCACAGAGGGTGCTTTGCGGGTATTCTACCAAGTGTAAACAAAGAATAATGCCCGAGTGACAATCTATATATTGTTAGAAAGAAGCATCACCCGAGACCTAACCAGGCCACGAGGCCTAACCAGGCAGGAAATGCTGAGCTAACGTTTAGCAACACTAAACAGACAAAAAGCTACCAATCTAACCTTAGCAATGGCAGTAAAAGACCAACAAATTACAGATATTCTTACTTGTAAAGACGCACACGGAATAAAGCAGTTTTATCAAGGCATGCTGTAAGTCAGTGCTGCTAGTGTCCACTACTGACAAATTCTCGGACAGAACACGACCAGCGTGCAGCTATTCTAAGTCAATTTGTGATTGGCTAACAGTCCAGGTGAAGCGATGCATCTTCCAGTAGGGGAGAGAGAAAGTCACAGTGAAATGTCTGATGCTTAGCGGCCACAAGGGGGCCTTTTTTACAGCCGCCCCCAGATTACTGAAGGGAATCTGCAGAAGAAGAAAAGGCGCCCACTCATCCGGAAGTGATTAGTCTGACAACTCTGGAATATGGATGAGTCGAGTCACAGGTCGGGTGTAAGCCCGGTCTCCTACATTCACTTCAGCAGACCGTACTTTACCGTCGAGGCCGGGGAAGACCCTGGTCACTTTACCCACTGGCCACAGTGAGCGAGGGAGCTGCGGATCAATGATGAGGACCGTCTTGCCGATGTGCAGGTCTGGGTTTTCAGCATTCCACTTCTGTCGAGTTTGAAGGCTGGGCAGATAGAAGCGGATAAAATGTTTCCAGAAGTGGTCAGCCAACAGCTGGCTATGACGCCAACGCCTACTGCTCAGGAGCTCGGATTCAGGATAGACCACCTGTGGGAGAGAGGCATCTGGCCGCCCAATGAGCAATGAGTTGGGAGTTATTGGATCAGGGTCGGCGATGTCTGCAGATGTGTAGCCTAAGGGTTTGGAGTTGAGAATCCCTTCAATCTCAACTAATAGGGTTCTCAGCACCTCGTCTGTCACAAGCTGGGCTCCAAGGGTTACTTGCATGGCTTGTTTTACTGAACGTATTTCGCGTTCCCAGCAGCCGCCAAAGTGGGGGGCGTTGGGTGGATTAAACTTCCAGTCGATTTGCTGAGATGCGAGTTGAGCTTGAATGTCTGGAGTAAGGTCAGCGAATGCTTCCTGGAGCTCTCGATCACCACCTCTGAAGTTAGTCCCCTGGTCTGAAATCAGCTCGAATGGCTTTCCTCTGCGGGCTATAAACCGCCTCAGGGCCATGAGGAATGAGTCTGTATTCAAACTGGAGAGCATGTCGATATGCACGGCTCGGGTGGTCATGCATTTAAAGATTATTCCCCAGCGCTTTTCACTCCTCCTTCCAATTGCTACTGAGTATGGCCCGAAGCAGTCTACTCCTGTTGAGTAAAATGCTGGCTTGAAAAGTCGGACTCTAGATGGAGGCAGGTCTGCCATCTTAGGGATTTGTGGCTTTCCACGCCATTTCTGACACTCTTGGCACTTGCGCTGAAAGCGGCGGATAGCCTCTCGCCCTCCTGGTAACCAATACTTGCGGCGCATCTCTGAGAAGATTCTCTCTGGGCCTGGATGGTGCAGCTGGTGATCATACTCTTGAATGAGCAGCTGTGTGACTGGGTGTTTGGCATCCAGCACCACAGGGTGAACAGTATCCTGTTCCAGATGGGTACTATGACGCAGACGTCCGCCGACACGAATGAGCTTGTCACTGTGGTCAAACTCTGGTGCAAGTTTGAGCAGTCTGCTGCTCTTAGCTACTGGTTTCCCTGACTGCAGTTGGGCATAGTCATTAGGAAAACTGTCTTGTTGGATCTGTTGTAGCAGAGCCAGCTGGGCTTGTCTGTAGGCTGTGATGTTGCCTGGGGACACCCCATGCATAGTCTTTGTTGTGTCAGTCAGGAGGTCTTTGAAGGAAGAGAACAGCTTAGCATCCGGGAGATGACTTGGCGCGGTAGTAGTGAGGCTGCAAAACTGAGGTTTCTTGAGCTCTTCACCCTGACTGGCCTCAGTCTGGATCTGAGGACTTTGTGGCCATTTGTCTGGGGCACACCACAAGAAGGTCGGGCCTTGACCCCAACGGCTGTCTGGAGTCAATGTGGTGAGAGGTTTGCCATGCGTTATGTCGTCGGCTGGGTTCTGTGCAGAGTCCACATACCGCCATGTGTTGCCCTCTGTGAGATCTTGAATCTCTGCCACGCGTGTACCAACAAACACTTTGAAACGGCATGACTCCGACTGCAGCCACTGGAGCACAGTCGTCGAGTCCGACCAGAGCACAACCCGCTGAATGGGCAGTGTGAGTTCAGATTTGAGGATCTGGGCCATTTGTGCTCCAGTCAGAGCAGCGCATAACTCCAGGCGTGGGATTGACTGCTGTTTTTTTGGAGCAACTCTGGATCTTGCAGTGACAAAACCTACTTGGACAACTCCATGAGGATTCTCGGTTCTGAGGTATGCCACAGATCCATAGGCTTGCTCTGAGGCATCACAGAACACATGGATCTCACGCTCACAGGTGGGAGAGTCTAACTCACAGCTAGTGTAACACCTCGGAAGTGCTATGCTCTGTAGGTGAGGTAACTCGTCCTCCCACTCTCTCCATGCGGCTAGCAAGTGATCTGGCAGGGCAGGGTCATCCCAGTCACGCTTTTGTCCCACAGGTGTTGGATGACAACTTTGGCCCTGGTGATGTAAGGTACTAGAAACCCAAGGGGGTTGTATTGGCTTGCCACCACTTTATAGATGGAGCACATAGTAATGACTTCTTTATTGGCTACCGCCTCGACACTTGAAGGACAGAGTGTCCTCTCGGAAGTCCCACTGAAGGCCCAGGGCTGATTCTTCTTGGCCTGGGTGACCTTGAGCAATCCACTTTTCAGCGGTAGCCGATCTTGCCTCAACAGAGAGGTGACGGATGGTGTCTGGATGTGTACTGGCCCACTGGCGAAGCTCAAAGCCTCCCTCGGCAAGGAGAGTCTGCAACTTGTCAATGATGGGCTTGGCGTCTTCAACTGTAGGCACGCTTTGTAGACAGTTATCTACATAGAAATGCTTTAACACAGAGTCTCTCACTGAGTCAGCTGGCAGGGTATGGTCGGTGACGTGCTTCTGTAGGGCATATGTAGCACAGCAGGGGCTACAAGTAGTGCCAAAGGGAAGTACTTTCCACTGGTAGACTGTAGGTTGTTCATCACGCTTGAGCTCCCTCCAGAGGAAGCGAAGGAGAGGTTCATCCTCCGGAAGGAGCCTAACCTGGTGAAACATCCCTCGAATGTCACTACTGAAGGCCACACAATGTTCTCTGAATCTCAGGAGAACTGAAAGGAGTGGTGGACCAAGGATTGGACCGGGAAGCAGGAGTTTGTTCAAGTCATATGCACTGTACTGAAAAGAGCAATTAAAAACCACTCTGTGCTTGCCATTGTGCTCGACAAGGTGGTGAGGGATGTACCAGCTGCTTAAGGTGTTCTCTGTGCCAGGGGGTAGTTTCTCCACATAACCTGCCTGTTCGAGTCTCTGGATCTCTGCGTTGTAGACTTGGGCCATATCTGGTTTCTTCGCCAGCCGCCTTTCCGTGTTCCGAAGCTGTGGAAGTACTGCCTCCTTTGGTGAGCGGAGGTGGGGAAAGTTCTTCACGCGGAGGAGAGGAGTAGCATAGCGGTATACACCGTTAACATGTACTCGACCGTCTGTTTAGCCAAGCATTCAAGGGCTTCCTTGTCCTGCCGTGACCTTGTACTGGCCTTTTCACTGCGCCATGGGAGGACGTCGAGCTGCCACAGCCTCTCCACATGCTGATAGATATCTGCCGGAGGTGCCCCGAAGGCGGTGAAAAGACAACGTTTTTCAATAAGGTACTGCTTTAGATTGTTGGTCGGACCTTGCAGCGTCCATCCGAGACGGGTACGGACAGCAACCGGTGCACCAGGGGGACCAATGATGACTGGCTCAACTGGAGTCACCAAGTGAGGGTGGTCTGAGCCAATAAGCAGTAGCGGGACAATGTCCTTAAATGAAGGGATAGAAAGTTTCTTCAAATGTCTGTATTTGCTCTGCAGGGTTTTGAATGGATACGTGTGCTGACCTAGCCCGAGCTTGGGTGCGGTAAAGGCTCCTTGGATGTTGTATACTATGGCTGGAGAACTGGCTGGAGAGATGCTAAATGAGACAGCCGCCCCGTGAAGCGTCTGCAGCTCCTGTCTAACTGTACGCAGGGGCAAATCCTCGGGCTGGCCTTCAAGTCCCAGTTGCTGGACAGCCGGTTGAAGGAGCAGGGTGCGTTCAGAGCCGTCGTCTAGCACAGCGTATGTCTCTAGTGTTTGGTCACCGTGGCGAAGGATAACTTTACTGACCTTGAGAAGCACACGATGGCCCTGCGGTGGCTTGCCAATGTATAGCACTTGGTCTGCACTTGGTACGGACAAAGGTTTGCTCTCACTGAACTTCACCTGGTCAGGTCTTCTCTCGACTTTGTCAGTCTTAGCTAAACTTCTCTCGCTGACATCGTGCAGAACAAGCAGGTGTCTGCTGTTGCATGTTTTACAGCACATCTTCAGATCACATTCAGCAGATCTGTGTTCTCTGCCGCATCGCCAACATCGGTTGTTGTCCTGAATCCAGTTACGTTTCTGGGTGGCGCTGAGCAGTTTGAAATTTGAACAATTATTCAGAGTGTGCTTGTAGTTCTCGCAGAATGGGCAGAACTTCTTTGCATCTAGACTGGTTGGAGGAGTGAATTTGGTCAACTCCCTGATCGATTTGGGTTCAGACCCCAGCATGAGGACTGATGCCTTAGGTGCCGACTTCACTGTACTCTTGAGGTCTCTGGGCTTAGATCCAGTGTCCTTCCTTAAACTATATTGTGCTATATCCTCCTGTATCTGGAGCTCGTATTCCAACCAATCTGCTAGGTCCAGAAGAGTGGGGATAGGGATACGGAGCGGGTGGATGTAGCGCCTGAAACTGGACCTCAAGTCGTGCGGTAGCTTGCCCAGTAGACGGGTGACATGAGAACCACAGTCCAGCTCAACTTGCCCCTTTAAACCGAGCTGATCCAACATGCTCACCAGTGATCTGACGTTCAGGGCGAACAACCTGAATGACTTGATGTCTCCACTCTGAATGTTGGGGCCGTCCATCAGTTCGGCAATACGCTGAAGGGCGAGTTGGTGTGGCTGCCCGTACTGCTGGTTTAGAGCTGCCATAGTGTCAGTAAATGGGTAATCGGAATTGCTGTAAGAATCTGCCACCAGCAATGCTTCCTCCAGCTTCAGATGATCCACTAATATCTGGAACTTGAAACGTTCAGTGGCATCTCTAGGAAGGAGATTGTCTAGGGCAATACGGAGTCTCGCAAAGTCTCTTGGGTTAGGGCGGTTGAAGTTTGGGATTGTAGGAGTGGGCCCTCTGTATGTTCTTTCCTGTCCACCAGGGGGAGTCACTGAGCGTCGGGGCTCGTACCAAGGTGAAGGGGGTCTACGTCTCTCACGCTGGTCTGGAGAGTAGCTACAGCGGCATGCAGGAGAGTAGTCACCTCGCCTTGATGGTTCTCTGTATTCCCTGGAGTAGCACTCAGGTGAACGGTGGTGGCTGCATTGTTCATAATTGGAATGAGAACTGTAGCAACCTTCTCTGGTCTCGTAGCTTCGTCGCGAGGCCTGGAGCTTGGGGCGTACAGGCTCGGGAGAGCGCTTAGGTGAGGGAAAGTCATATCTGGTTTTCTCCCTGTAGTCCTGATGCCTGTCAGAGGGCCATTGTTGTGGTGTCTTCCTGTCCTGGAAGTAGACTGATTTGAACTGGATTGAAGCACCTCCGTAATCCAGCCCTTCTCTGTAAAGTCTATCTCTAGCCGCTCCAATACGTGGCTCTGATCGGGAATTGCTGGACTCCGCTCTAGCTCTGAGCTGTTCGTTCTGTATTTTTAATTCCTCCATTGATGCCAAGAGATCTTCTCTTTCACGCTCTAGTATGCAGCACTCCCTTCTCCACTCATCTGCAGATGATTCCCATTTATCAGTGACTGAACCTCGCGCTGGGCTGTGGTGCAGCTGACCTTGTGGGGATGCAGAACGTGAATCAGGTCTACTGCGATCCTCTTCGTCTGGACGCTCACTGGACTGTGACTCAGAAGGATTCTTGGTTTGAGATCTTGTCGGGAGATCAGATAAGTCATAATCTTGCAAGTAATTAGGGAGGGACCGCTGCCTCCTGGATCGAACACTAGACTCCTTATCCGAAGTGGTAAACATCTCGCTCCGCTGCAGGCTCTGGATCCGGCTCGAAGGACCACTTTGTACAGAAGTTTACTGGTTTCTGTGTTTTAGATAGTTGAGGATCGTTTGGTAGAGCTCACAGCGGGTGATCGGTAAGAATCACGCAAGAGTTCTTCATTGGAACAATTTATTGTATTGACAACTACAGATGTCCAGTGATGAGTGTGGTTGTGTGTGTGGTTCTGGACATATAAAGAAATAAAACAAACAGTTAGTTAAATGCAAATTAATGATTGTCATGCAACAAAACTCTATTTGGATTAACTGTCTTCTATTCTAATAATATAGTAGAAATGATGAACCATTCGCAATACAATGGCTCCCTCTTCTGGTCACACAAAGAACTACACTAGGCCGTTCTGAGAGGTGTCACGTGACGACCAGTGTACATGCGAGGGTTGCGTTCCCTCAAACCAATTAACTAGATTGAAGGAGAATATCACCGCGATAGATTACAATATATGCACAGAGGGTGCTTTGCGGGTATTCTACCAAGTGTAAACAAAGAATAATGCCCGAGTGACAATCTATATATTGTTAGAAAGAAGCATCACCCGAGACCTAACCAGGCCACGAGGCCTAACCAGGCAGGAAATGCTGAGCTAACGTTTAGCAACACTAAACAGACAAAAAGCTACCAATCTAACCTTAGCAATGGCAGTAAAAGACCAACAAATTACAGATATTCTTACTTGTAAAGACGCACACGGAATAAAGCAGTTTTATCAAGGCATGCTGTAAGTCAGTGCTGCTAGTGTCCACTACTGACAAATTCTCGGACAGAACACGACCAGCGTGCAGCTATTCTAAGTCAATTTGTGATTGGCTAACAGTCCGGTGAAGCGATGCATCTTCCAGTAGGGAGAGAGAAAGTCACAGTGAAATGTCTGATGCTTAGCGGCCACAAGGGGGCCTTTTTTACAGTGAATGCCTAGGTACTTGCATGAATTTTGTTGAGTAACGTTATTGCCATGTATCGTCACAGGGCTTCGATCACCAATTGATTTGGGATCAAAGAGCATTTCTACAGTCTTACAGGTGTTAATCTGTAGTTTATGATTATCGCACCATTCCACAAACCTGTCCACAGCATCTTTGTGAATGGATGAGTCAGAGTTCTTTGTGAGCAGACTAAGAACAGCTGTATCATCCGAAAACTTCACCACATATTGATTAGGCTCAGAACTAACACAGTCATTTGTATACAGAATAAACAAAAATGGTGAACTGACACATCCCTGAGGGGCACCAGTACTACATATTTCTGTATTTGATAAGGAGGAATTAAACTTCACCTGCTGTGGCCTCTTAGTAAGAAATGAGTGGTACCACCTGATTAAAAATGGATTTACATTCAGAAGGGCTAATTTTCTTAGGAGAATATGTGGCTGAATTGTGTTAAAAGCAGAGCTAAAATCAAAAAGGAGCAGTCTAGCATATGCGCCTGGGAATTCAAGGTGCTTCAATGTAAGGTGCATTATAGTTGATATGGCATCACTTGTACTTCGTTTCTTTGTATATGCAAACTGATATTTGTCTAATACTGGCTCCACCTCTGAGCGAAGTATATTTAACATAAGTCGTTCCAGGCCCTTAAAAACATTGGAAGTTAATGCAACAGGTCTATAGTCGTTGTCCTCCTGAGGACATACCTTTTTTGGAACTGGAATTATAGTGGACTTTTTCCAGATCTCAGGAACAACATGTTTGTCAATAGAAAGTTGGAACAGCTGGTGCCATACCGGAGACAATTCCTCTGCAAATGTCTTTAAAAGAAAAGTGGACATATTGTCTGGCCCCGTCGCTTTTTCCAGGTGCATTGATTTAAAAACCTTTGTTACCGCATGTGGATCTATAGAAATCCTGTCCTTCACAGTACAGTTTACATTATCTAAAACATCACAGCAGTCCCTATTGTTGTCAGATTCAAAACGCATATAAAATTGGTTCAGTGCATTTGCTTTAAAACTCTCATCCTGAGTAAACAGGGGCTTCCTTTTAGCCTCCATGTTTGTCATTCCTCTAATTGAGTCCCACAGTTTCTTGGAGTTAAACATGGACAAGTTCTGTTCTGCCCGCTCCTTGTGCTGCAGCCTAGCTGCTCTCATAAGTTTATTTAGCTCTTTTGAGCTGTTTTGACTCCATCTGTATCACTAAGTTTAAAGGCAGACTTTTTCCACTTGATACACTCCTTAATATCTTTTGTTATGTAAGGTTTATTGTTCGGATATATCTTAACAGTTTTCTGTGGAATGATGGAGTCAACACAAAAGGAGATGTAGGCAGTTATGGATTCTGTTGCCCTGTCAATGTCCGCCTCCTAAAAAGACATCCCAGTCAGTCAAAAGAAAACATCCTTTCAGTTCTTCAATCTTATCATCCGACCACACCTTTACAGTTCGGATTTCTGGTCTGCTGGACTTAAAAACTGACCGATATGTAGGTAGCAGATGAATTACATTGTGGTCAGAGTTGGCAAGGGGAGGTTTAGCTTTGGCTGTATAAGCATCTCTGACATTTCCATAGCACTTGTCAAGGATGTTATTTTTCCTGGTGTTGCATTTCACATATTGATAGAAACCAGGTAGACTCTTGTTCAGGCTGCTGTGGTTAAAATCCCCTAGTATCAGTATTGGGGCGTCAGGTTTGTTTTGTAGGTGACGATGAACACAGTCAGCAATTTGATTTGCTGCTCTGTTGGCATTCCCACTTGGTGGGACATAAACAGCGCACACAAAAATGTTGCTAAATTCTCTTGGCAGATAGTGTGGACGTAAAGTAACACACAATAGCTCCAAGTCTGGGTTGCATATAGTGTCTCTTATTGCAAAGTTTGAACACCAACTGTCTTTGATATAAATACATACTCCTCCTCCCCCTACTTTGCCCGAATTTGCATCTCTGTCCAGGCGCATGAGAAAACCCGTCTACCTTTACGAAATTGTCTGGTACATCTTTACTAAACCAAGTCTCAGTGAAAATCATTAGGCCTGACTCACGGTATTCATAGCAACCCCTGGCCAGTAGACGCAGTTCATCCAGCTTATTTCTCAGGGAGCGGGAGTTACAAAGCAGCATCGGAGGCAGCGGTAGCTTACTAGCCCTCCGAGTGCGCTGTCTCAAGCCGCCTCTCTTGCCCCTCTTCCTCGCCTTTCCATCGCAGCGATGACCTGCGCCGTGATGCCGATATAACTCCCTGGGCACGTCGTCGAGTAGTCCTGCCGATGGTAGAACTCCGCCGTCTTGCAGTGCCAGCAGCTCGGTTTGGCTGTACGTTAGCTGGTTGATAATCCCATCCGCAAAACATTGGATGAACTGGCCAGACAGGATTAGCCACGCCACTGCTATCCGCTCCATTTCCCTCCGTCTCATGTCGCATATATAAAGTAAACAGTTTAGAGCACGAGTCACTGTCACCGTATGTCTTGCCCAGTGTGCCCACTGGATACCGACGTAAAGCGGGAACATAAACGGAAACATAACGAGTACTACGAGTAAACAAACAATATGCAGCAGGAGCCCTCCTCCATGTCGCCAGCAGGGCAGCGCAATCTTGACTAAAGTCCACACACACATATTAAACGTGTCTAAACCATGTCTGAAGAAGGCCAAATAAAAATAAATACTTGATAAATAAAAATAAAAATGACTGTGTGACATGTAGGTTTATCCAACAAAGTGACTGACTGAGGGGAAGTACACTCAGGCGTATTTTTCAACACTGTTGTGAACAAAGTCTGTAGACTTTTCTGTAAACAAATAGAGACTGGTGGTCCTCAAGGCGGATCTCTGACCACCGAAGAGCTTTGATGGGCGTGTCCACCAAGGTGGCATGACTCTGTGCAGTAGTTGAAGTCTGTGGTGTAGAGGGTGAAGAGGAAAGGAGAGAGGACTGTCCCCTGCGGCACCCCGGTGTTTCTG
>JALDNG010005585.1:0-12366 GCA_024349245.1 Neodontobutis hainanensis
CTGTGCTAAATCTATCTATTCCACACGAGTGGAGAAACACCTAGACTGGTGGACATTTTCAGAGGTAGTTTTAAATGCTCTAAAAGGATATGTCTTCCATATTAACCAAATGGAGTTATATATTTCACTGTAGACTGGACTACCTTTACATGACTCTGGTCTTCTTTACAATACAGATGTTTCTGAACTAATTTTTGGTTAGCTAAATTTTATTAAAGCAATATATTTTTGAAAGAAACTGAGCTGTGTATGTAGCAGCGATTTTTGTGTAACAATAACCTTGCATTTGGTAAGAATTGCAATGGTCTTAGTGTGACCATAAGTCCTGCTCATTTGTCCGTTGATGTCAATGATCATTTCACAATGTCTAGAACTCAACACCCATTTATTGTATACACCATTTAAGGTGCTTAAGCTAACTCATGGTGCATCCAGGTGGTCCTTGGAAAGTTGCAAAAACGCTTTCCCGATTTGAAAATTGCAAATGAAAGCCTGCTCAAGTCGTCCATGCTTGGACACTCAGGTGAGTTGGGGTCACCTGAGATTCTGTGCTTAAGTCATTCACATCATCAACTTGGTGCAGGAAAGCAATTAAAAAAATATTTCATAGTAACTATTTTGCACGTTAATAATTATTATACGTTTTTTGTCCATATAGGATTATTTAGACTATATACAAAGTTAACAAAGTAAATATTAATTTACAACCGGTATTTAGCTGTTTCAACATCCTTTATGTAACTATGTCTTATTTTTTCTAACTTTTATTGATTTACTGCTTAATAATTACTTTAACTATATTAACTCAAACATACATTAACATATAACTAAATAACTGGCATTTCTCTGTCCTGTTTCAGAGTACATGGATATCAGCATGAGCCTTTTTGGGGGCTACATGACAAATCCCAAAACAGCTTTACAAATGGGTTTTAAACTCCCTCAGCAGTATTATGCTGCACATTTATGTCTGGGTGTCCATCTTCCTTGTTCTGTTTTAGAACATGCCATCACATGACCACACTGAAAACAGAACACGTTTTAAAACACTTTTTTGAGTTTCCGAGGACCACGGGAATGTTCCATAATATCTGAGCGTTTACACTGTGACCTTTTGTCACGCCTAAAAGAACATTATTTTCTGAAATAGTCCAGCAACAATACAACTTCCTCTGAAAAGTGCCTGCAAATTATTATGCTACGTTTTACAGACTTATTTGCTGCCAATAAGCTGTATTCACAGTGGATCCACACCATACTGTGAAAACCACATTGTAAATACAGAGTGCCGATACTACAAACTGTACCAAAAGTATTTTCATACAATGGACAAGCCAATGTGTATTGTAGAGATATCTATAGATCACTTCTGTTTTAAGCTACCATGTTTACCACAAGATGATGAAAGGCTTTATACAGTATTTTTGGGGTCTTTCTAATCCTGTTGTCTTTTACTTGGCGTTTTGGTGATTAATGGAGTTTATAATAAAAGTCAAAAACGATGAATAGCCCATAGAAGCTTATAAAGGCCTTCCTTTTGAAAATATAGTCACCCTGACTGGTCTTCAACACAATCTACTGTATGTCTTAGGACACAAGACAAAGCAGGTTCCATATTCAAATTGAATATTGTCTGGCCAATATTAGCCAACTACAAACAGATACTTAAACTTTTCACTAAATTGCTCTTATTCAACAAACCCCACTTCTCGGCTCCCATTACAGTAACTAGTAATACAGTCTGGTACAGTCTTATCTGATGTCATCCGTGTTGTTGCTCTAGCAGTACTCCTCGCACTGGGGGTCGGCCAGGTCGTTGAGGTCCAGGAACATGGAGGTGTTGGAGAGTTTCCGTCCGTTGGTGGACAGGTCCAGCAGCTCCTCGGCGGTGCTGGGCACAGAGCTGATGTACATGTCCCAGACCTGCTCCGGAGAGTCCAGCTCCAGCAGCTTCTGCTTGATCTTTAGGTTCTTCTCGATGTTTCTGCGCTTGTGCTTGAACTCCAGGATGGTCTTGGTGTAGCGGTTGATGGTGGTCACTGAGGAGGCCATGCAGGCTGTGAATGAACTCCAGGCTAATCTGAAGGAACACAAACATTTCCACCCGTTAATACATTTGTTAATGCTACCAGATAAAACCATAGTACAGTCGTAGTACAGTCAGGTGCCTTAAGTGCAGGTCTCACATACCAATATGATCCAACTAGTATTTTCTTCTATAACATATAAAGAAAGACCCTTGTATCTGTCACATGACTCGCCATGGGGGTTAAAAAAGAGACCATGGTTGTTTGGACATACAATATTAAGTTAGTAGAGGGTAATTCATTTTATTTATGATTCTTTTTATTTTCTTTTTTTCTGTGGTAGGCTAGAATTACCTAGAGGTCAGCAATCAATCAAACTACAGGGAAAAGAAACACTCTTCAAGAGGAAGATACTTTCTTTAATAAACTAGCTGATGGATTTAGCTTCACTGTATTTTACAAAACTATTATATATGTTACTTAACTATTGTTTTAAAAATGTGTTTTCTCTGGGCTCGATGGTGGGGAAATTTATGTTGTTGATGTTGGTGGGGGAAATCGGAGTACCCACCCAGAACATGCAAACTCCACTCAGAAAGGCTCAGAAGTCAAACCCTGGACCTTCTTGCTGTGTGCAGGTACATTCAGTTTACCTACTGTAAGGAATAAGTTACTATCACAAACAATCTTCTGACAAAATACTAAATAATAATGGACTCTCTTTAAAGGACATTGTGATGTTTCTTTGTTTCTTTGTTTTGGAGGGATAATAACTTGGCAATAATGTGACTTCTGACCTCAGACACTGTCTTCAGATGACATAAAAAATGTTGCAATAATGTAATAATGAGGTGCTTTTATGGCGTCAGAATTACGACAATAGTCGACACGCAAATATTATGACCACGAGCAAATTATTTCAATTCACTTGTGTAGATCTGAACTCTCCACGCGCATATTATTGTTTCACGCACACAATTTAAGCAAGCCCGAGCTCTACACAGAGCTACAAGCGTAATAAACACCCACACGCGTGCATAAACAGTCTCTGCTCTGCGCTTGACGATCAGCTGCAGCGCTCGAGGCCAATATTACCCCGTGTGAGGAAATATTCTGCGTGCTCGTAGAAAGACTTTTGGCGGATTGGGGCGGGAACTACCGTGGCACTGACCCTCCTGTGATTGGTCACCTTTCCAGTAACCCCGCCCCTGATGCCTTGGCCCTCTTGCACTATATTGATTTACGGCAAGCAACTAATTGCCACAGATCGTCGGAGATTTTAAACAGTACTGGAGTGTGCTGAGGTAATTAATGCTTAAAAATATTTTTAAACGCTTGTTTAGAGCCACAGTAGATCCATATATACATCCATATATATATATATATATATATATATATATATATATATATATATATATATATATATATAATATTATATATATATATTATATATAATATTATAAATATATATTATATATATATATATAAATACATTAATTACCTCAGCACACTCCAGTACTGTTTAAAATCTCCGACGATCTGTGGCAATTAGTTGCTTGCCGTAAATCAATATAGTGCAAGAGGGCCAAGGCATCAGGGGCGGGGTTACTGGAAAGGTGACCAATCACAGGAGGGTCAGTGCCACCGGTAGTTCCCGCCCCAATCCGCCAAAAGTCTTTCTACGAGCACGCAGAATATTTCCTCACACGGGTAATATTGGCCTCGAGCGCTGCAGCTGATCGTCAAGCGCAGAGCAGAGACTGTTTATGCACGCTGCGTGTGGGTGTTTATTACGCTTGTAGCTCTGTGTAGAGCTCGGGCCTGCTTAAATTGTGTGCGTGAAACAATAATATGCGCGTGGAGAGTTCAGATCTACACAAGTGAATTGAAATAATTTGCTCGTGGTCATAATATTTGCGTGTTGACTATTGTCGTAATTCTGACGCCATATGCTTTTATGTTTGAGACACTCACATGTAGGACCAGCTGTAGTCCCAGGTCTGTGGTTTCCAGTCCTCTGGGCCCAGACTGACAGTGAGCTGGAAGGCAGTGGTGAACATCATGTGGGCCACCATCCCCAACAGACCTGAAACAAACACAAGAGCACTGTTAGCATTATTATTTAGATGATGTTGATGATGTTGAATGGCTAATGACTGTAGGGCCTCAGTCAAAGAGATACAAATCTGGGAAGTAGGGACAGGAAGTGGAGTTGATTTTTTTTTAACCCTAACTTTTATATTTATTATTACAGAAACAAGAACTTTGCACACTGTTTCTAGGGACAGGTGTGTAGGAGAGTGCATGTGTGGCTCACAAAACATAAAAATGAAACGACTCACAAACAGTGAAATTTATTTAAGGATCAAACAATACAACGTTTGGGCCTCACCATTTGTCTGATGAAGGCCTACTGCATTGTTTAGTCTTTGAATAAATTTGACTGTTTGCCAGTTTGACAGTGAGCGGGAGTCTTTTCATCTTTACCATTTGATATTACAAAATAACAGGAAACACCGTATGCAGATAAAATATAAATGATTAGATAAAATATGAGACATAAAATGATCAGTTAGTTAAGTGTTTTAATAAGAATAAGGTTGTGGATAATTTCTAGAAATTGTCAAGCTTTCATTCTCCATAAGAACCAAAGATTTGTAAAATTCTAAAAAAAAATACAGTATTTGTAAAAGACGTGGAAAACAGGTTTGGTTATTAGAATTTATGTAACTAAAACTAAAGAATTATTATTACATATAGTGCTAATCGATTGTTCTTGTTTTTAATTAACATCCCGTAAATATCTTTTATTTTAATTTCATTTATATTCATATATTTAGGATCAATAATAAAAGTCTGCCCAAACTATATAAACAAATTTACATTTATCATAAAATAAAGTCATTTCAACACATTCTTCACAAAATAAACACTACATTCAAATAATTGTTTAAAGAGAGCCCAAAAATTTAATCTTTGAAGGTTTTCCAAAGAGTGCCATAACAAAATTTCAAGTTCAATTCTTTTTGGGGGGTGCTGTCCTGCCTCTAATAAGCTTTTTCTATGTGACACTTACGTAATTGTTCCAATAGACTTGTTGCATATTTGCACCAGCTAAAATTGTTAGTAAAATGTATTTGTTTGATTTGTCTAAAAGGGTCCCAGAATTACAATCTGGTTTTATCTGATTCTTTTGTGTGGCACGGAGGTAATTCTCCCTTGAGACAGTTGCTTTTTTCTCTGAATGTGAATGTGTTTCACCAAAGTTAACTAACCACAGGCTTGTTCAAGGCTAATTTGGGGGAGAGGGGGAGGTAGTATTTAGCTCCTGACAGCCTGGTAGTTGAAGCTGTGAGAGTCTTGTAGTGGTGGCAGCTGCTGGAACCAAAGTGCTACAGACAGTCCAATAAACCTGGTTCTGGTTCTGACAGGGGTCAGTGCTATGGGTCACAACATTTCTGCAAAAGGATGTGTTTAAATTAAAAACAGCTCAGACTCAAACTTCTGCTTTTCACTCATCTCTTTGTTTTTTTAAATCGACTTTTCCTTTCTCTTTGCTTTTTTTCCCTATTTTAGACCTGGTTTAGTCCTGATTCTGACCTTCCATTGTGTTCTTTATCCTAATGCTAGTCTTTTATTTTTATTTATTTGAAGGATTTTCTACAGAAACAATAAGAGTTTGATCTTTTCTGAGACATAAGTGACTATAATAATTTATATTTCCGTATTGTTAATAATTATTGGTTGCTCCTAGGTTACTTCACTTTTGTCAAATCTGATCATGTCATGTCCTTCATGCAAATCCAAACATGAACTAGACATAACTGGACGTGGACATAACTTGCCATGGATTCCATTCTGCAGCTGAGAGCTTGTCCTGGGGAGAGTGAGAAAGATACGCCTCCTACAGTTTGTACTGCATGATATAAAACCTCATGTATAGTTTACTTTTGCAAGCAAACCTCCTCCTGTACCTTTGTGACATGTTTGTACTTCTTGCAAGAATTAAACCTGACCATTTATCCTTAAATTGTAAGTGATCTCCTATCGTCTCTTCATTAATCTAAACGGAAATTCTTATAACAATTGTAAAAATAAAAAAGTAACAAAATGTTTCTAATGATCCTGTTTGAGAAATACAAATTATAAATAACCACAGACTGTTCCTGAGACCGCCAGACACATAATAATAATTAAGAAATTATTGCATTTCAGAAAAACTTAACTTTTTAGTATTTTCCTTCTGATTAAGTCTGAGCCACGAGGCTTTTAATTGGATTCAAATACTGCATTATTCTGTTTTTAGAGGTTTATTTGAAACTATTTAAATAATGTTTTACAGGAACACATGAAAGAAAAGACCTCAGCTTCCATATATACTTTTTTTATTCTATTGCATGCGTACCTTTCTTTTACTTTTTGCACTTTACCTGACTAAGAGTGAATTTCCCCTCTGTGGGATGTCTATGAACTATCTTTGACAGGTTTTTACTGTAAATGTACAAACTTCATATTGTACTGAGCTCATTCAGATGGCGTTTATTTTGTTTTATATTTTATAAAACTAATGGTTATTGACCAGTCATTTAAAAAAATGACGGACGAGGGCAGGAGTAACTTGTTGGGTTCCACTTAAGCCCTCTGTATTTTACAATTGTTCTTATTGTTATTATGTGCATAGACCTACAGCTCTGCATGGTATGTTCAATATGTGTTGCATAGGGACGTAGCACCTTGGTGGCGCCAAAGTGCTACGTGGCATTTTCATAAATGTAGCTCAGCTGTTGTTGTGTGTTTCTAAATCGTTTCTGTATTTCCTCAATGTTAAATAATATTTTAGAGGACTAACAGGCTACAGCAGGCACCTCATATGATTCCATAAATAGAGCTTTGGATAGTAATGGACTATCACGAGTGGGCGTGGCTGTTGGGGGCACTGTGAGCATGCTCAGCAAGCAGGTACGTACAGTTGTCACAGTATTACACACGGTTGTCGTTTAAAGATCAATAAAGCAAAAAAGTTGTCGTGGGCTAAAAATAGAATAAGAAAGAGGGAAAAGGAGATGACATGTGAAGGACAAAATATAACCATGAACAAATGATTGAAGGACCCACGAGGATAACTTGGCAAACTAAGACCATTATTGACATGGCATTTACCAACAAGACAGAACGTATAACAAAGACCTATAATTTAATAACCAAACTCTCCGACCACAATATGACCTTGACAGTTAGAAAACTGACCAAAAAAAAGCTAAAATACTTGATTGGTTGATCTGAGGGTAGTAATTGTAACATAAGATTGATCATTCCTAAATCTAAAACACAAGATTTTGAAAGAGATTTAAATAATTTGAATTTGGAGCAGATTATGTTCTGTAATACTAGGAAATGAGCTATTACAGGATTAATTGAAAATTGTACAGTGCAAAAATTAGTAAACAAGAAAAGAAAGTACTGGACCATTGATAAATAGTGAAATTGGAAAACTTATGAAAAGAGAGATGCTGCGCTCAAAAAGACATTAAGCACAAAACCCTGTACTTCATATGTAGACAGGAAGTTATGTCACTCTTAGCTGTACTCTGGTTGCCCCATCTCTCAAGAACTCAATATATTATCATAATTTTTATTTCTACAGCCCATTATTACCAGAGACTGAAGCAGACATAGGCCTGTTCTCAGATCTGTCAATACCAGAGATAAAGTTGTGATTTTTCTGTCCATTTTTCAGAGAATATAAATGATCAAATAAAAACCTTTTTTCACTCATAGTTAGTGGTCAAGTTAAGCCATTAATTGTCAAACAACTGTGTTTAGTCTTTTTAAATCATAATGACAACAAAAACTAGACTTGGCCTTGTGATTTGGATTGTGGTCATGTTGGGAACGTCCAAGTACGTCCTATGCAGCTCTGCGCTTGTGGCTGAAACTTTTGTTGGTCTACCTGACCTTGGTTTGGTTTCAACAGAATCCCTTATTTTGAACAATGCTGAGTGACATTCTCCTTGGATATCTTTTTTTTTTTTTTTATCCCTTTGCTGTTTTATACAGTTCAACAACATTTTCCCACTGATCTTTTGGCAATTCTTTTGCTTTCCACCTAACTCAGAATACAGAAATGTGTATTCAATGCTGCACTGGATGAAATATGCAAGGGTCTGTCAGGAGCCCAGAAACTCCCTGACCTTTTATACACACACTGATTACAAGCACACATTCAAACCTGTTTCTGTCAACTTGTGTTCATTACAAACAAACAGTGTGGAGTCTAAATTTAGAGTTTTCTCCTGTAAAAGCCTAGCTTTTTTAACCACCACCCATTGCAGCACTGACAGAGCCGCAGACAGGCTTACCTGCGTGGGCACAAGATAGCAAATATACCACCATGATCATCGCCAGGCCTGTCCCGCTGCAAGATACAGCCCTGAATGTTTTGGAACTATAAATCCTGCATGAGGGGTGGTGAGCCGTAGTTAATATATCAAGCCCTGTGTGTTTTAGATTGTCTATCTTGTATAACACAGTGGAGCACTCAAGGGATCAGGATATTTTACTGAGGGTGAAGTAAGGTTTTAGAGGCAGTGTTTAGATTTGAACCAAAAAAGTCTTTAGAGTGCATACTACATACTCAAGCGTCCGTTTCATTCCAGCCGAGGTCATACACTCAGTGTCATTTGCCTTTGTCTCACCCAAGTCTAAAAATTTTCACTGATGTCTTCTGCAGATAATTAGGTTTTAGATTTCACAAAACACTATGTTATGCTGAGAATAATTGTGTACTTTGTACAGTATTCTCTTTTTGATCAAATGTCAAGTGTAAAGTTTAAAATCTCTGAGGGGTTTAATTTTTATTGAAGGGTGCAGTCACATGTAAATTGTAACTGCACTTACATTCTTTGACCACTTGGGAGCACTGTTGTATCACTGTAAAAGCACACAGTGTCACATCTCGCCAAAGCTCTGACAAAAGGCCATACAAATTTAACACTAGATTGAGTCAAACATATTTCCAGCTGGTAATAAATAATGCATAATAATGCATGCAGAGAATATGGTAAATCAGATGAGCAGTGGTGAAATAGGAGAGTATGGGGGGAAGAAATGCTTTGAAGTGCTCATTTTATCAAATACACAGTTCATGATGACCTGTTGTCAGTCAATATCTGCTGTGCATAATTTTGTTCCATGCCAGGTTTTATAGAACACGGCTTTTAGAAAATAGAACAGAAATATAACAAAGCATGTGTAGCCCTTCAATCGGATTACCACATAAACCTCCCAAATCCTCTGAATGAACAGGAGTGCAACAGATTCAGCTCCGAACATCTTCGCTCTCATCTCCATCAGTGCTTGTGTTTATTCCACAGGAAATCCCACCGTCATGTCCTTGTCTGCCCCGAGTCGACTTCCGAGTCGTGGCGTCAAGTGGAAATGATGCAACACAAGGTGAGAAGAGTCGATATTAAGTCAAAGAGAGTCCACAGAGGCTGTTTATGCAGAGGCACTTAACAAGGGCATCACCTTTTACAATATTCAGCTGAAACTTTTCAACAGTGACCCTATAAGGGGGTCGTAAAAATGGGCTCTAAATCTGATGGCCTCTACAAGTCACCACCAACATAAACATCAAACTATCCAAGTAAATATGGCCGGTCTGACTACTCACTGCAGATGCATATTCACTCACTTCACAGGGAAAGGTGTTATGAGAATAAATGCCCATATTGCACTATTAAACAAATACATAAATAAAAAAAGAACAGTCTTACCATTAGAGATGTGTTGTCTTTTTGGGGTAAAGTTGTAATTTAATAACTTCTTATTGTAATGGGAATCATCAGTGGTCGTCACACTTTTATCAAATGTTTATTATGGAAGCAATGGCCAATCACATGCTCAGATAGAGGTTAACAAGTTGTGTAGCCCAACAGCAATAGAGGCTTCTCTGACATGTGGCCCACTTCTATGTAAGCACGTGAATGTGCAAAATTGATTAAAAACCTTGATAATAAACATTATATCTAGAGGGATTGTTTTGGAGAATATGTTATTATGTTATTAAGGTTTTCAGCAGAGGAAGCGTTACCATTGTAGCAGCTTACTGCTTCATCTTGTGCTACAAAGTAAAATAGAAAGCTGTCTGGGACAGCACTTTTTAAGTCTTCAGTTTATCTATAGCAACACATTGATTTATTGGGTATATTTAATAACATTTTATAGAAAATTGAATTAAATACTGAAGCAGTACAACTAAGATTTCTTGTAATGACCAATGAACTGATTTTAGCATTATTGTGTAAGTGAAAGAAAAATGACAGAGAGATTTACATCCAAAACATTTTGTTAACCCAAATGTTTAGTATTTATGGCACATACAGTTGAGGCTAAGATTCCCGATCACATCCTCAGCCCCAGAGGCATCTCACTCTAAACTCTCTATAAAAACTCATTACAACAGTCTGTGTTTCTTTAGGCTTTTCTGCCGCTGCAGCACTCTTAAGTTGAACGCTGGTAAAATAATAATTAGTAATTATCCACAGAGAAAGTTCACAGCAGAAAGTGTGGTCCTGCGTCAGATTGTTCCCTGACGTCCTCTTACACTCACCCCCCTGTGCCGGCTTTATGTTCAGGCTGATGATTGACGCCTGTAATAAACGTTAATCTGCTTCTCTATTAATCCCCCCAACCACATTACCATAATACTTTCAGTCCATCCAGCTCATTAAAGGCTGAGACAACTTTCAGACGTTTTACAAGCATAGAGCTCTGAAGGCTTTGTGATGAGCTTACAAAGATGTTTTAAAGATGAATGGGGGTAGTAAACTTGGTGCATCAAACAAGATGAAACACACTAGTCAAAGTTTCTGGCATAGGTTTAAAGATGATGTTCAAGGGATGTTGTCGATTCTAACTTCAACTGATAAGAGAGCAGAGATTTATATCCCTCAGAGGGAGGGATTTAACCTAAGTCTACTGTGATTGGACAAAAGCTGATTAAAGATATCCCGGAAACCCTGGTTTCAGGGTCGTTAATAATTGAATGGGCCGTATTAGCGCTGGTGGTGAAGCTGTTATGCTCCTGTGGCTTATTAGTATAACTACTCCCTTCAGGTCCAATCACAGTTCCAACTCAGACCCCTCCCTCTAAGGCAGGGCTGTTCAATAAGTCGATCGAGATCTACCAGTTGATTGCAATGGTAGTATTGGTAGATCGTGAGACATAGAAAAAAAAAAAAAAAATGTCAGCCAATCATCCATCCAATCACTTGATTGACATATCAAGCTGACAGCCAGTCAGGTGAGGTCTGAATTTTTCTGCCGCTAAGGTTACTGCTCATGCGCAATAACAGCCCTAAGTGCTGCAAGACTAACAAGCTTCAGCACTGAAGAAAGGGTGTAAAAATGAGTGAGGAAGTTGGACCAAGTAAGAAGACAAAAACTTATGCATCATAAAAGGTACATAACATAAATGGTAATGACAATAAATGTTTTTATAGTTAAAAATGTTGTGTTGTGCAAAATAGGGCTCATACGGTTATGCAAGGTACAGCAACATACACTGTACATATAAAGAATCCTCACTATATTTGTAAATAAATATATGTTTTGCATTTTTGTAGTGGGTAGCCTAGCTCGCCTGCTGAAAAAGTGTGAGCACCCTGCTCTAAGGGATATAAGCTCAGCTCTCGTATCAGTTGAACATTTGCTTTAACCTTGTCTTCACAATGTCCTGGATGACTGAGAACCTCATCCCTACAGACTTCCCTGGCTTCTTTTACTCCTCTTTCAAACCATCTCTGAAACCACCCTGGCCAAGATATTGACATAGCTGTCCTCAAAGGGTATCTTACCTTAACCCCTCTTTAATGAATAAAAAATAATAAATAAAAAAACTGCATATACAGTATATTATATACAGTTGTGCTCATACGTTTACATACCCTCATAGAATTTGTGATTTTCTTTGGCCATTTTTCAGAGAATGAATGAATAATAACACACAAACTTTTATTTCACTCATAGTTAATTAGTAAATCCAATTGTACATGTCAGATAAACTTTATAAAGGTGAACTCCCCATTTATGCAAACCACGCTCCTCTGGATTATAAATAAAACATAACACATGCAGACAGAGTTGAAAGTCAGCGATAGAGCGGACAGAACGCCTGGCTCAGGCCTCAGCTCCACACCTGACTGAAGCTAAGCAGAGCACCGCCGTTCAACTGTCAGTGAAAAAAGACAGGCATGTATCTGTTGTTGCCACTTGGTAAACACTCACTTTCACAGAACGAGAAATGCTAATGGCGTCAATCTAAATGCACACTTAATGT
>JALDNG010005586.1:0-7500 GCA_024349245.1 Neodontobutis hainanensis
AGTATAAGAAAGTAAAAATTAATTCAGAATACTATAACTGATCATGTATTAAGCATAGCCAGCACATTTTCAGTGTCAGCAACATAGCCTCAGAGGCATTTAGGAGCAATAACGTGATCAGAAAATAATAGCATTTGAGCATTACTTTCTTATTTGACATGTAGCACTGTTTGAAAATTGCCCACAGCTTGACAAATACACAAAACCTTTACAGAAAATCTAATAAAGTGTTGAGTTTCTTTGACATAAAACATCTAAAGTGATCAAATAACACCAATGACACTGTGTGGTAATGCAAACACTATAATCTGGTTATGTAATGATAACTAATGCAAGATAGAAACATAGGAACATACTCCTGTACTCCTGTACATACTAGCTGTTTAATTAAGATCAAACATATTAACACAACATATTCTTTCATTTTGCACACTTCACCAAACGGCTGTAATCTAATTCTCCTTTAAACTCTGCTAAACAAGTCCCAGTCTTGTTGCCTGGGCATCTGCCAAATCTCTCAATACAGCAAATAATTCCCATCAGTGGAGTAGTGTCGCTAACACTTCATTAAAAGCCCAGTCATCTCAGATAAGCTCTCCATTCCTCCGTGTCACCCTGCGGAGCCAGAGGCAGTGACTGATGGGAACTGTCAGCCCGAATGACAACAGGAAGTGCTCACGCTGTTCAGTGCAGTGAAATGCACCGACCTGACAGGTACAATCAAACACATCAGCGGAAAATGCCTTGGACTAAAACCAACTATTACGCCAATTATGAATAGGTACAATGGTTTCTATGTTCTTTTGAGGTACTGGGTAAATACGTTATGTAATCTAATGCTCGGAGTGTAATAAGATAATGATAGGATTAATGTTTAAGCTGCCAGAAGAGCGTATCACAGATAAAAATCACAAAGTGACACCAAAATAATAAAACAATAGACAATCAATAAAAAAATTTAAAAGCCCAAAATAAAACCCAGTCAAATAAAAGCTTGTTTAAATAACAGTGTCTTGAGCTGCTTTTTAAAAGAATCGACAGAGCTGGGCTCACAGAGGGGCAGGGCGTTCCACAGTCGGGGGGCCGCAGCCTGAAAGGACAGGTCTCCTTGGGTTTTATGCCAAGTCTTTGGGATAATTTAAAGACTCTGGCCTGAGGATCGGAGGGTTTGGCCTGGGAGTAGGGCCACAACAATTCAGCAATTTATTCAATTTAATCAGCAACCATTAAAAAAATGTTTTTTAGCTCTAAAGATTTAAACTAAAATCAATACAAAATGTAATGTGCAGCCAGTGTAGCAATAATAAAATGGGAAGAGCAGGTTTAATAACAGGACATCCAAAAACCTTGAGAACCCATATCTCTCAGTGAGTTTAAGTTACCCTTTATTATCCCCATGGGGTCATTTATTCTCTGCATTTAACCCATCCAGTGGAGCAGTGGGCAGCTGCTCAAGGGGCACCAGGGGACCCACTCCAGATCTTGCATCAGTAATTGGTTCTATTACTAACGAAAGACTAGTGTATGTGATTTGATAATTTTTTCATGTTGGTGGGGACAACCAGTGTACCGGAGAAAACCCATTCAAGCACAGGAACAGTGCTTTGTCTGGTCTGGAGGGCAGATACTTTAGATAAATATCTCAGAGTGATAGAGTCCTGTCAGTACCCACCTATCACAAGAAGATTTTATCTTGTCACAACAACGGCTTATTGTTTTCAAAGTAACAACATACCATTGGCTTTATTGTCAAACCTAAAACACACCCCTAACTACCGATACTGCCACACATTTGGCCCAAAACAACTGTTGCAAGATAACTTTCTCTGACAAGATTCTGCAGAAGTTCAACATTTACAGACAAAATATCCTTTTTAGGGTATATCCTGGGAAAAGACCGTTCCAGGGGACTCCAGTGCTAAAACAAGCACCAAAAAGAGCAGGGACAAGTCATGCCCAAGACTAAGTGTACCAGGATGTTTCTAGAACAGAAATACTGAACTGTATTCCAGTTTTTTGCAGGATGTGTGGGACCTCCTGCTCAGATCTCGAGGACGAGCCACACATCGTTACTTTGAGTGATGCTTGTCTTCAGTCATACTTGAACTTCCTCTTTGGCTTCACATTAAACACAGTTAGAGCCAGAATCTTTTACAAACACTGTGACAACACAACTATTTTCCTCTGCTCTGATCCCACGACTTACTTCTTTTCCAATTGTGTCATAATCTTTCTGCACACATAGTGCACGCACATGCTGAACCCTGCACTTTTTTCTGCTTACTGATGTAGATATGAAAGGAATTACACTTTTATTTCACTGCTGACTGAGGGTAGTTGTGAATGTCATAGCACTGACAACATAACAGTGTGTGTGTTTGTGTGAAGGGGTCATGCATCTGTGCATGCATCAAGCTGTTGACAGGAGAGAGAACAGGTGGAGAAATGTAGAATAGATGAAATACAGCATCCCATTTTAGAAAGAGTCTAAAACATACAACAAAATGAACTACAGCATATAGTACTCTACTATCTATAACTCTACCAGTATAGTTTTTATTGGTTGACTTCTTTAGATACTGTCATAGTTAGTGCTGTAGTCTCTCGTTTCTCTTTTCAGCAATGTTTAAACATTTCTGAAAGTTTGGAATTTGACAGTGAATGAAGATAATAAATTAGGGCAAAGTGGAATAACCCTTCTTTAGGAAAAATAAAAAGTTTTTAAAAGAAGTGACCAGTAAACCTTGGGAAATATCATTGACGCTGGCTTAACTTCATGTGTGGTATTTAAATACTAGGTATCTTGAGTATCATTTTTAACTGCTTTTATGTGTTGAGATGTAGATATTCCTATAGACATCCTCAGTTAACAGTTAACAAAAGTCAGAAAAAGGACAAAAGTGCCTTAGTGGTTAACCTGGTAGAGCACATACCGAACACTTGGGAGACCTGGGTTCAATTCCAGCTGAGGTCAAAAGCCCAATGTCTCTTTACTGTCTCTACTATCAAATAGAAGCAAGAAAAACTTTATATATTTATTAGATAAATAAAATGATCATATTTTATGGAAACAAGATTTGGGTGTTGATCAATTACTGCACATTTTTATTCAATAATACAGAAGCAAAGGACTGCCCAAGTTTCACCAGCTGCATGATAAGCAGTTGTTATGGTTACAAGTAATGTATCATGTAGTGCAGTATACACAGTTTTATTGTCAACCAATCATAAGAGTTTTCATCCCAACCATGATATAACAGAGGGTGAAGTGCAGAGAATACATTCCCCCATAGAGAGAATAACATCTCACTAAACCTGAGGGACTCAAAAAACACTGAGAAGGGAACACATCATCACAATGGAACAAGAGTGACAGAAGAAATCTTCCCAAATTTGAAAAGCTTGTCAGGCAAACAAGCCGACACACGCTAAATCCCCTGAACTCTAAGCTGGGGGTTCATGTGCTAACAAACAAAGCACGCACATATTCACACACAAACCTCGAGCGTCCCATGCATGAATAAGATCTCTCCTGATAATAGCCTCCAAACTAAACAAGGGCCATAGTTTAATGTGCCCCACTAAAGACAGCTTTTAGTCCCCCTCCTTTTCTCTTTTCACGCTAAAGACCATATGAGTGCAGCTCACCACAACACAATTAGACTAATTACCGTCCCAATGCCGCCCATACCTGCCCCATAGCGACAGGCCAGGACACGCAGCGGCTTAGTCCCTGTCTGGAGCCCAGCTAAGGACACACAGAGAGACACGCTGCATTGTACAACAGTGACCTAGAGTGACCTCTGAGTAAGCATGGTGCCACAATAAAACCCTCACACTCCTCATAACTCATACAGTAATTTAAGTAAGCATCCAAAAACAGACCCAAAACAGTCTCTTTGAGCCAAAACAGAAGTCTTTACTAGCTCCACTTTCATTAACAAACCACAAGCTACATAAATGAGCAAGCTCTGACCCTGATGTTATACCTGCTGTTCGACTGCTCACAGCAAACAAAGCTGCTGATTTCCTCGTGACCTAAAGGAAACATGCACCAGAGACTTCAAAGAAAGGGTCAGCGCTCGTCTGACTCTGAAGTCCTCACAGTTTGTCCAGGTCCCAGTCCAAAAGCCTGCAGAGAGACTAAGAGCATGTGGGTGGTTTTATCATTAACCTGTGGTTGACTTTTGACTAATCTATGAGCCGTAATGCTAATATTTTTTTGTTTTGACTTTAAAGGTATTCATTTTACAGTGTCATCCTGGAGTAGTAGTAGGTAAAACAGATAAGCCACAGAAGCTGTGGGACTTAGTTACATAATTTGTTCTTTAATTGACCCTTTTCTCTAAGTTTCCTATAAACAGACTAATGTTTATGAACCTTAATGTGTTTTGATGCTAACTTCCTGCGGTCTAGTCTTACTTTAACATGTCTTGTCAGCTGATTTATACAGGTTTTGTCATCCCACCTGGAACAGTGCCCCCTGTAGTTTGACTTCTTCAGAACATCAATTATCAACATATGTATTTCCCTCCTCTCAGTTTGCAGTCCTACACTCGTTTCCTAATCTCCATGGCCTCTCTTTATCTAACGATTGTATATTGTCACATGACCCTTCTGAGGAAGACTGCAGGATGTTTAAGTCAAGCAGAGACCCTACCATTTCAGAAGACATGTTTTGTTCTTCAAAACGTGCTGGTTTGGAATAGTTTCCTCTCAAAAATAAACAACACACTCAGTCTGTAGTGGCTAGAAGTTACGAAGTTTCGCTATACAATTCACACTTGACATGACAATGCTGGAAATGCGTGAAGCTAATGGCCTGCAGGGGGCAGTAATATAAATATAAGTGTGTCAAGAGCCAACGCCAACATGATAAATGAGAGCATGATGGATTAACAGTATATTCACTGTACACACTGGGAACTCTTCTGCTTTTATTCACAACACAGGAACTCTTGATCTGGGAAACTCTGGGATATTCTGTGAAATTAATGAAAGGGACTTAATAGAAATAAACCCAAATTATATACTGTATATTTTGAGATCTAACTATTTGGATGTGAAACATTAGTAAACACTTACTGCATTTGTATCCTAAAAAATATTTAGAATATGCATGCAGGTGCAAAAAAAATGAAAATTGTGCAGAAACAAGACTAACATTTGCTATTTTGACCCTGTGACCCTTGAACAAGTACCACAAATAAATGCTGACCTGATTTGATTGAAAAAAAAAGATATTAAAAAGTTTTAATCTGAATGATCAAGGCACTACGAATCACTCATTCTAAAACCAATTTATGTGAACCTAATTCGGCAAATTTTGCTGTCAAAATATCAAAGACGGCATGAAAACTGCTGATAAAACAAAGTCTGTTGGCAAACTATCAAAGCTTGAAGAGGTGGGAGGTGGAGGGAAAGAGGAGAGATCGACCGGCCCAACAGGAAAGGTTGTGTTATGCTCTGACAGCTCCAAGTGGGACAGCCCCCGGAGCAGTTCAAACTATTTGGCGGGGACTTTTGAAAATCTCCTCAGAGCAGTCCCGCCCTTCACCGAGAAATGTGTCCATAAATCTGTGTGAAAGGGGAAAAGGAGTTGGCGCAGGTTGAGTTTAGCATGGTGAAGCACTTAATAAAGACTGTAGGTCTATTGAAACATCTGCAGCACTGTCACAGAGTCAGAGGAAGTGAAGGAGAAAGTGTGGAGCAGAGAAGGCAGTCTGTCTGTAAAGTTACTCTGCACAAGGGGACAGATACTTAATCTTTAGGACTTATCAGGTAGCACCCAGTTAGCTTTTGGCTAACTGGTCTAGAGAAGCACACATACAAAGCACACTTAGGGCTCCTGAACACCTCACCTGACCTCTACCACCAACATATTCAGACTGACAAAGCACAATGAATAGGCAGCAGCATGATATAACACACTGACACTGATATGTTAGTCATCGTAACTGTTGAACGCCAGGAACCAGTGAAATCACCACACTGGAGTAAAGCATGACTCATTGGAAAAAGCTCAAGCACCTGCTCAAAACAACGCAAGTAAAAGCAGAATAGATAAAGACATAAACAATACAACGACATACTCCATGTAAAAATAAGTCTTCATTAACAACACTGCTTTCTCTTTGCTTACATAGCACTTCTTGATAAACTTAAGGCAAAGCTTCAAATACAGCTCATGCTGACCACATGACTTTTCTTTAATGTGAACATGGAAAAACTGAGACAAGAAAAACGCATTTTGTTATTACGCTCCTTTAAAGTTGCTCAAGGCAACTTCTATATGTAGGAGGATGGACATTTGTGTAAGTACAAACAACAACTACCTAACATAACTTTGGTAATGCTTACTTTCTCTGGATACCTGTGTATAGCATAAGTACATTTGTTTCAATGACAGATTTCTGCAAAATGTTATTCATGGTACGTTTCTGCAAGAGGACAAATACAATACAGCAAACCACCAGCAAAGTTGACCTTCTCTTGAAATCTGTAGACCATGAACTGAACACACCAAGCCTGCTGATCTTTTTGACCAAATGGTTAGTTCAAAACAGAATGAAATATTTGATTTCAAAAAGAATTGTTGTAGGTTTCACTATAATAGGCAAAGAAAGCAGCACAATCAGCATAACTGATTCTGTTGAGTCTCTCTTGACACCTGTAGAGCATGAGCACACCTCATGTTCTTTGGCAGTTCTTTCCAAAAGTGTCATTAAATAAGTCTGAGAGGTTTAATCAACTTAAAGCAAGGCAATATAAATATGAGAACAGCACTAAGTTTGGTTCTGTTGACTTTCCCTTGACACCTGTAGAGCATGAACTGAACACACTGACCTTGCAGATCTTGCTCTCCTCCGTGTCAGCTTTAGGCTTCCTTTCAGACATCCTGTCCTGTTTATACTCAGATTTGACTGACAGCTGACAGGACAGTGGGGGTGTGGCGTCCCCAGCCCTGATCTCCTGCTGCCGGGCCATGTAACCCTGCGCTGCTGCCATCCGAACTGCGCTGGGGATGGGGAGCGCTGTGTGAACCGGTCTGGTGCCCACAGTGGACGGCTGCCGGAGCTTGAGGCAACCCCAACCACCGGCATACTGCTCCACAGGCACAAACGACTCAGCAACGAGGAGCGGTCAGTGAGGCGGCCCAGGCAGCGCAGTCTACTCCACAGACGAACGGAAACTCCAAACAGAAATCAAAGGAGTAACCCAGCGAGTTGCCTCTCAGGCTGAGAGGAAAGCAACTGCGCTCATTCTGCAGTCCTCACAGAAACTGAGCTGGTCCTGCCTCTGTACACTCCTCCCACAACAGCCCTCCTCCCCAACTTCACTCTGTTCACTCACACACTGTCGGACCAGCAGTGAGCCACAGCCAAAGCAGCTGTGTGCAGAGGTGGCTGGAGCAGGAAAAGTCTGCTCAAGCTATGTTAAGATATTATTCAAGTAGAAGTGGAATGCTGTCACCAAATTCATTAGTTGAGCAGAAGTGAC
>JALDNG010005587.1:0-12350 GCA_024349245.1 Neodontobutis hainanensis
TTTAATTAAACATGTTGGGTTTATCAAGCAAATGAAGAGCTTTTCTAAACCCAAAGCTTTGTCTGCTGTTATCCTGTAGCTGCAGCAGCCTGGTTCTCCGCGGTGTGGGTGTTTGGTCACACTTTGCCTGAGGAGACTGTCTGGTGCTCGAGTCTGCTGAGAGTGCCTCGCAGGCAGGCCCGCAGCCCGCAGCAGACCCCTGCTCCTCTGGGAACACCTGACTGTCCTCCAATCACTACCTCAGCAGATGGTGAAGAGCTGCGCACTGATTGGCATGGACATGCTTTCTGAAAACAACAGCAAGAGCAGTAAAACAGGCTACGGAAGAGCCGCCAATGAATAAAACATAGGGCTCTGACTCCTATTTGACTTCGCCGTGCTGATATTTTTGTCAGAAAAAGATCTCCGACTCAAATCACAGAGTACAGGAAACCGAGATACTGGCTGGATTAACATGCAGCGTGGATGCTGAATTGATTTCATGTGGCAAGAGCGAGGACTGCTGCTTCTTTACTTGAATAGGATACAGCATGAGAGGGGTGTCGGGGAACTGGGCAGGGGAGACATGAAACAGTCTGCAAGCTTGTATCAAACCTGCATTACCCTGGAGTATATGTCTTTACATGGGACACAGCAAACACTGGGTTTGGTTTGTCACACAAACAGAAAGTTTTTATGTGTACTAAAGGGATTCGCCGTCTGATATATGTCTACACTGAGAACCCAACAGTAAAGTCTAAGGCTTTAATTTATCCAAAGTGTAAAAACCTCATTGTCTGTCATTTGTACATCATTTGCTTTTTCAGTATTTAAGCACATAATGTTTATCACTGTACCTCTCACCATAGTACAATAATAATGAACCTCAAGTAGATCTGACTTGCATTACCCAAAATAATTTAAACTAGCTACCACATACAAAATATTAATAGTAGAAAATTTTTGGGTCCCTTTTGAAAGAAATAGCTACCTTCCTCCCAGTCTTAGTTGGGAGAGAAATTAGATGTTCCCAGAAAGAAAGAAGAGACAACTTATGTTTAAATGTGGTAATAAACTGAACCACAGCAGCCAATATCAATAGATGAACTACTTTTTTCATATAAAATGTTACATATTAAATTGAAACAAACACCAGTTAACATGGAAACAGCAAACATTTTGTTTATCAGTGTTGGTTGTGAATGTCTGGTTTTGATTTTTTATATTATTAAATACTACTTTTGTCTTTATTGAATAGAATATGTAAGTAAAATTAATTATTTCAATAAAAACACCATCATTCCATTGGCCAGTTCTCGGTGTTCCATTCCATTCCACATCTCTAAGTAGCCTACAGTTTGGTTTTGCTGTCAGAAGGACAAACGCACAGGTAGGAGACACACAGACTGGTCCAGCTCTCGGAACTCATACTCACTCATGTTTTCAATGTTATCTGGAACTTTCTTTACTTGTATTTTCCTTTGGGAGCACTTTTTGTGGGTACTTTTTTTCCTTCATTGACATCAGGTCGTCCAGCTTTAGGTCAGACCAAAGCCAGCTCTCCTCACCAACCTTTGTTGTGTCCCTTTTCTTGGTGATGCCTCACTAACACACCGCTTCACAGAAAAAAGCACTTGCATTGACTGACAAGTAAAAACCAGAAGAAGTTTCCTACAGATGCTGGGGAACCACATAGAAATAGAGATTTCTCCGTCCTTCCCTGTAAAGCGTATTACGTTTTTTCCAGCTGTAGTTCAATGTCAGTCTGACCACCTATACATCAGGCCCTTCATTGGTTCCTTGTCACAGCTGATGTCTAGAACTCCTGAAACCTACCACATTTCTGGTCAAGGAGAGGTTCAGCAGTGGACAGTTTGACCTGTGCCCTGTCACAAAGTCTTGTACTGCACTCCTGTTCTCACCCTCCTGTTCATCTTTAACGTGCTGTCTCTAATGTGAAGTCAAGAGAACCAGCCTAAAGCCACCAGCCCAGTGGGTTGTACTTTTTTGAGGTATTGGACGAGATAAATGTTCAGAACAACTCTGAATCATGTTCTGCACCATCCATGACTGAACATCCACAGGGACTGTGAGATGGAGGTGGGTCTTAGAAGCAACAAGGCCCTTCAGCTGCCAAGGGTCAGTTCTGCCTGTAAGTGTCCCCATCCACTCCAGATGTAGGCACTTCATATGCCGTCATCACAAAAAATGCCAACCCATCTTTGTCTTTGTGGTAGGTTAAGAGTTTAGCATACAGCTAGCCTAGAAAGGGTTGTCCTCTTAAGGTATGTGGTTTAAAGCTAAAGAACCCCTTCAGCAGGCTCTCTACCTGGGACTGAAGTGGTTCTCTGCCAGCATGGTACACATGGCATCTCATCCAATTTCTCAAAAAGCCCACCCCAGGGATTACATGACCCAAGGCTAGTTGGGTCCTGTCCTTAGAACTTTAGCCTCCCAATCTCTTTAGATCCCTGATCTAATCCCTGTTGGAATGCTACTACTCCAGTAACCCTAGTCAGAGGGGTTACATGAAGAGGATGTGGGATGAATGGTTACTTAGAAACCCACAATCCACGCTTACATCAAAGCAACTAGTAGCTCAGTGTTCCAACATCCACAAGCGGCAACTGCTATCACAACTTGAGATTGACGAGATACAACACAAATGCTACGGCAAGGGGGAGCCAGGACGAGAGGTCAGTGGGGAGCCAACAGGCTCCCAACCAGAGATTGGGTACAAGTGCAATAACGCTGAACGAAGCAGCGACTTACCTGAAAGACAAGATCATGGCGAGAATGAATAAAAGGCAACCCCGACGTCAATTACAACGGCTAAGTGAAGTACCATCAGAAAATCTCCTAGAAGATGTGAATGCAGCATTGAGTGCGATCCCTACCACAACCATCACTGAAACCAATGAGCTGATATACACCTCAGCAGCAGTGATCCTCGAGATGCTTGGCTATAAGAGCAACCATGGGAACCATGAGAAACAATACCCACCATAGAAACAAAGACTGGAGGCTAAAATCAAGAAGGCGCGGAGAAGTGAGCCAACTGACAGAGGCCAAGAAAGGTGCAATGAGAAAACATGTACCCAATAGGTACAACCAGATGCCCATACCTGAAGCACTTGAAACTGCCAAACAAAGGCTCCAAGCCTTGGCCAGCCGCCTAAATAAGTACACAAGAGAGAATGAAGCCAGAAGAATAAACCAGCTGTTCGCAACTCAACCGGCAAAAGTGTACGCTCAGTGGCAGGGTAATAACAGCAGAGCCGACCCACCAAGGCTGGAAACTGAACAATACTGGAAAAATATATGGGAGAGGGAGGCATCCCACAACAGCAATGCACAGTGGCTGGTGGCTCTGAGAGAGGACCACAGAGACCTCCCTGAATAGAATCCAGTTACCATCACAGCGGCAGACATCCAAGAAAGAGTCTCAGGTATGAAAAACTGGACAGCACCGGGCCCTGACAGGATCCACATCTACTGGCTAAAGAAGTTTACTGCACTCCACGAGCGCCTTGCAGCACAAATGAACCTGCTGCTAAGGGATGGGACACACCCTTAATGGCTTACCGAAGGGCATACAATCCTGATCCTGAAAGGATCCAACAAAGGGTACAGTCCCATCCAACTATGGGCCAATAACCTGTCTCTCCACAACATGGAAGCTCATGTCAGGCATCATCGCGGCTAAGATAAGTGGGCACATGGATCAATACATGAGCAAAGCACAGAAGGGCATCGGCAAAGAAACCAGAGGAGCCAAACACCAACTCCTGGTTGACAGAACAGTCACCCAAGACTGCAGAACCCGACACACCAACCTGTGCACTGCCTGGATTGATTACAAGAAAGCATATGACTCAATGCCACACACATGGTTCACTGAATGCTTGGAGATGTACAACATCAACAGCACTCTAAGAGACTTCATTGCAAACTCGATGAGGCTGTGGAAAACCACCCTTGAGGCCAATGGCAAGCCACTTGCACACGTGTCCATCAAATGTGGCATATACCAAGGAGATGCTCTGTCCCCACTGTTGTTCTGCATAGGTTTGAACCCCCTCAGCCAAATAATCAACAAGACTGGCTATGGATACCGACTCAGGAATGGGGCCCACCATCAGTCACCTCCTCTACATGGATGACATCAAGCTATACGCTAAGAGCGAGCGGGACATTGACTCACTGATCCACACCACCAGGATCTACAGCTCTGACATTGGGATGTCATTCGGGCTTGAGAAGTGTAGTCGAATGGTGACAAAGAAAGGGAAGGTAGTCCACACAGAAGGGGTCTCACTACCAGAAGGAACAATAGCAGACATTGAGGATGGTTACAAGTACCTTGGAATACCACAGGCAAATGGCAACCTTGAAGAGGTAACAAGGAAAACAGCAACTGCCAAAAACCTCCAACGAGTAAGGCAAGTCCTAAGAAGTCAGCTCAATGGCAAGAACAAGGCACGGGCAATAAACAGCTACGCCTGCCAGTGGTCAGACACCCTGAGGGAATAATAAGGTGGCCAAAAGAAGGGATACAGACCACAGACGTTAAGACACAAAAGCTCCTCACCATGCATGGAGGGTTCCATCCCAAATCCAGCATCCTGAGACTGTACACTAGCCGTAAGGAAGGCGGCCGTGGACTAGTGAGTGTGAAAGCCACTATCCAGGATGAAACATCCAAGATCCACAAGTACATCAAAGATAAGGCCCCAACAGATGACATGCTCAATGAATGTCTCAGGCAATGGGGAACAGAGCCATCCCATCATGGGAGGACAAACTCCTACATGGGATGTACCACCGGAACATAACTGAAGTGGCTGATATCAAGAAATCCTACCAATGGCTAGAAAGGGCCGGAGTGAAAGACAGCACAGAGGCACTCATCATGGCTGCACAGGAACAAGCTCTGAGCACCAGAGCAATAGAGGCCCAGATCTACCACACCAGACAAGACCCAAGGTGTAGGCTGTGCAAACATGCCCCTGAGACAATCCAACACTTAACTGCAGGGTGTAAGATGCTGGCAGGGAAAGCATACATGGAACGCCATAACCAAGTGGCTGGCATAGTGTACAGGAACATCTGCACGGAGTACGGACTGGAAACCCCAAGGTCAAAGTGGAAAACACCTCCAAAGGTGGTAGAGAATGACCGAGCCAAGATCCTGTGGGTCTTCCAGATTCAGACTGACAGAATGGTAATGACGAACCAACCAGACATCGTGGTGGTGGACAAACAGCAGAGGAAAGCCGTTGTGGTTGATGTGGCAATACCAAGTGATTGCAACATCAGGAAAAAGGAACATGAGAAACTAAAGAAATACCAAGGGCTCAGAGAAGAGCTGGAAAAGACTTGGAAGGTGAAGGCGACAGTGGTGGCTGTGGTCATCGGAGCACTCGGGGCAGTGATATATATATATGTTTATATATATATATATATATATATATATATATATATATATATATATATATATATATATATATATATATATATATATATATATTAGAGCAGTAGATACCTACACCAGTTTCTACTTTATTTTTTATTGGTAACATCCATCTTGGCCAATGATTCTAAAGTGGTGCTTGAGTAATTATTTAACCAGGTCAATATAGTAACATTTTAACAACAAATGAAGTACTATTCTTGCATCAGTGTACTTGATGTTTTTGCATGACCAATGTCAAACTTTTGTTTATACTTCCAAAGACTATACTTTGCTGATATTTCAGGGTGAAGTTTTTTCTTTACTAAGGTCACAGTATTAGAGTAAAACCCTACTGGCTGTTTGACAAAACATAATGCCACATAATGTGTCTAATAAAATGGTGGTCAGTACTGCTCCTGGGCACTGAATGATGTGAATGAGTTTGTCTGAACTCTTCAAACTTCAAGCACTGCCTCTGAGAAATGTCAGCATAGTTAAAAACATCTCAAGTCAACAAGCCCAAGGTGTTACAGCGAAGAATCTGGCAAGGTTAAGGCTTGGGCAATCTGAAGTTTTAAAAAGCCAATATGAATCAGTTTAATTCATAAATTCTACATTGTTTTGCTACTCTGTGATTTTCTATTAAGTGTTTCCTGCAGCTATTCTGGCTGCGTTTATGACTCATTTGGTTCTGCAAATGGTGTTCAGCTGCCTCTCTCCCCACCATCGTGCCCACCCCTGACACAAACAAAACAGTTTGGAAGAATTAGAATGAGTAATGGCACAGAACTAAAGCGCTCATAAGCCATCCACTTCTATTTTCCAATTGCATGTCTTTATACTAAAAGGCCTCTAAGCAATGGGAAAATGAATGCATAATTGTGACATTTTGAAAGTGCCTATGACAAACTGTGCATGTAAGGATAGAGTCAAAGGGCAGGTCACTGATATAAATTCAAATGTTATCTTCATAGCCTTCTCCTAAGTAAATACATGTTTATACTGTGTATTTGTGCTGTCTTCTTATCTATATTTTAAAGCCCTTTAAACACCAAGGGACTGCAGATAAAAAAAGAAATAGCCATTTTGCCATCTCTGGCTTTTTTAAACTCATGTTTAATTGTGTATTTTATCAAATAGCACTGTCCCCTTTCAAATAATCTCATCTAAACTTAATTTTAAAGTCCCACAGCTCGTTTAGTAGTATACCATTTATTATAGTACGCCTGTCCTCAGTTTGTACTCAGTCACTCATGTAGTGCTTGCAGGTGGGTGTAACGTATGAAATGGGATTTTAGCAGGAAGCAGGTGTGCCAAAAAAAGTCAATTTATTAACATAAACAAAATAACTACAAGAAAACAAAGTCCATCCTAGGATCCAATTGAACAAATTTAAGAACAAGTACAGCATCACTGCAAACTGCCTTGTCTCTCCTCCTCCTCACACCTTTTAAATATGCCCACACCTGCCTGGAAGGACTGATAAACAATCCTAAACTCAAACCCACCACATATTCAAAGCAATATAACGGAACTAACCAATTCACAATACATAGAAAAGAATTTAAAACAACTCAAAACATGTGTTTACCCATCTAATAACAATCCCCAGTACAGAAGCCCAGGCAGGCCAGGTGTCCTCACTCTCCATGATTGGGAACTGCTGGCCAATCATAAACGCCAACTAAAGCCTAAACCATGATACACACAAAAAATAGGGTTGCAATGAAAGGGGGGTTTTGCATGAGCTTTAAATCCTTTTGTTTCAGCATCATGTTCTCCATGAGATCTTTGCTAACACTGCCTAAAAATACTGTCGCTAGTGCGCATTTTGTAGTGATGTTCTAATTTCTAATGAGCTAGTGCACTAAATGTTTCCCACAATGCATCATGACAAGTACTGAACAGCAATGGTCACTAGACAGTCTGAAAAGACCATAACGCAAGATGCCAGAAGAGAACATCTTAATATGCATGTAAGACTTAAAACAAGACACATTTGAATAAAACCAGTTTGACCTGCAACGTGTAAATCTGCTCTGATTAAGACATTACGATATAAAAACACTAGAGTAAATATTAGAAGAATTACAGAAGAAGAAAATGAAAGTGATCATGTTTTAAAAAGTAAATGCCTTTAGTAAATACAAAAATTGCTATTATCCTCTTTTAAAATGGTTAAAACCTGTGGAAGCCCCTTATAGCATGAGCCTGTTCCCTCTGGCCTTCACTCAGTTAGCCCACATGCTCCACATTAGCAAATGGATCATATGATTACAGTAGTTCACACCGGTTGAATGGGCGGTAATCATGCATGTTGTAAGTGTTTTTCATCATCATAAAGCCTGCACTACTTACAAGGCACACATCTGCCAAGCCTGGGAGAACAAAACGCTTTGTCTGAAATGTTAGATCAAGGCACGCACACTTAACTCCACACATCTATACACACCAGACTCTGTAATGTTTACTCCTCCAAGACAGGCTCATCAAAAACAGTGCACGGCAGCTTTTAGCTTCTTGCACATGGTTCACGATCCTGTAAATATTGTGACAAGTGTGTGAACAGGACCACGGCACGGTAGCACTGATAAATGGGGTGAAGAGCCGAAAATCCCTCCCTCTCATATTTCACTTTCCCTAACTGCTGCATCCTCCTCCATATGCGCACAAGCAAATGAAATGGAACGATGACTTGATTATAGCTGACACCACCAAGTGTTGCTTTGATCTCGTGATGGAGCGGCAAACTCTGCTTTTTTTTAATCCAGTTCAAACGGTCATTTATCTCCTTCGTTTTACTGCCAGTTATCAGCGATGTCTGTGTACCTCCATAGCAGCTGCCACATGCCTAATTAATTAATCTAGTGTGGGTTGATGAAATGTTTTTCAACAAGTTACTATATGCTCCGTTGTGTGTGTTTCCTCTTCTCCACGTATAATTTTCCACTACGAAATAAACTAGGGCTTTTTGATCTGTGACGGAAAGAAACTTCTATAAGTTAGCATGCACCCAAACTGAACATGAGTCATCAAGGCTCTGCTCTGGCAGCTTTTTTCTCTCCCATGGATGTAGACATGGAGCTAAGAACATGGCCTGCTATGACACTCACATACTAATGTGTCTGGAGGGCTAAGGGGTTCACACCAACATATGAACAGGAGTTGAGTGTCCTGTGCTCTATCCAAGGTGGTGTGACTGACTTTCCAGAAAGAAAATATTACTTTTAAATTTCTAAATAAGTACACCCTACTCCAATGCTATTCTAACACCACTTTGGAAGCACAATAATTACTATCCACTTGCTATTAAAAACTTTCAAACTGAAACTTTTTTTGAAATTTGGTTATTATGTTTGGTGGCACAGTGGAACAGTCCACGGCAAGAAGAGTTTCTGTGTGGAGTTTATTTCTGGTTTACCTCACCAACAAAAACTAGGGCACCTATTGGTGGTGGCTGCTGAAAATTTATTTCCCCATTGATAATAAAAGATTATAGAAAATAGAAGAGGTACACATTTATAAGTACAAGACGGACAGAGAGGTAAATGGTTATCCAACATAATTTTATAATTCCTTGCTTGGGTATATCATAGTGCTGATTATTTATTGACCCATGCACTTTGCTGTATTGTTTGCATGGTTTTGTGATTTACCCCAAAAGAATGAACTCTCCTGTAAGTGTTACATCAGTTTGGTGTAATGTTGGTGTAGTTTTGTCACATTACAAAAATCTTATTATTTTGTCAAATGTTATCATTGAGAAAATCATTTTATTTTATATATCTGAAAATGTAGCAAAAGACAAATTTCTCAATTTCCAGACAGCTGCTTGTTGTGTAGAGAAACAGAAGAGAGGTAAACACATGCAACTAACCCAACCAGCCTTATGCATGTTTTATCAGAACGCACCAAGCCCTAAATTTGAGACGAGTGCAACAAATCTTTCAACTCTGAGAGAAGAGTAAAAGAACATTTCATTTTGGGATGTTCCAATTTCATTTGACTGCCTGCTCTCTTCTCAGCCTCCACCCAACCCTGTCCAAGCCTACCACACACACATAAACTCACAAACCTTTCTGAGCCTACTGCCCTCCATCACATCCACATTATTACACAGCCGCTAATCCTGTTTCCCAAATCCCAGTACCTTGGACTCCACAGAAGAAATCCTATTGCCGCTACGCATTTCTCCATACTCTTAAGCACAGACTCCTCCAGACTGCCTTTGTCTCCATCCAGCCCGCCTTTTCCAATGTTTTCTCCTGTAAATCCCTGCACTCCATCCATAATCAACACTGTTTCAAGTTTGTTATTGCATGCATTGTTGGGTTGAATATCTCAGGCAGACACAAAAACATACAGACAAAAGGGACACTAGGCGTATTTTACTGCTATCCTGCCTGCCGGCTCTTTGTTTAGCTGTAACCAATGTGGTGGTTTATTTATTGCTCTGTTTGTTTATTGATAAAGACGGAGTGAAGAATTAATGAGACTGCATTCTTTTCTGTGAAACTTGCAATAGTTTCTGTGAAAGAGGAGAGGGCATGATGTCAGATCTTCTCCATTCAATCTGCACAGCTCACTTCATAATTAATTGTGTGCCGTGTGTGTGTAGTTTCTGTGTGTTTGCGTGCATGTGTGTGTCTCCCAGATGTGAAGTATATCCAAATGTGTTATAAATAAACATTTACATACATGTATTGGTTCAAGGCAGTAAGTGTGTTAAGCTGCCTACAGAACTATGAAGGTAGCTAAGCTGTGCATGTTATCCACAGCTACAGCCTATAACTATAATGATACCAACAGCCAGTGAAGTACTGATAAAATGTATGGACCAAGTCTTCTTTAAAAAAGGTTTTATGATCCATAGTTCGTTTCTAAAGATTTAGTCAAGGTGTAACCTTCATAAAATAGTTGACAATCAGACCTGACATTGTGTTTTGTAATGCTTATTGATAGGCTATTGAACCAGCTCTCACGTACTCATTAACATCAAGGACTTATCACGCCGTCCACTCTTTTTGTCAAGGTGTTGTTGCCGTGATTCTGGACTGAATATACTCTTTCTGCTGTGTGCCAGTACCTGTACAGTCCCACTACCTGAAAAGGCTTTAATTGTGATCTGGGATTACACCAAGGTTGTGCTTACAATTAACCATCTGTCTGACACTGGGAATGGGACCTAACTGGAACGATTTTCAATGCTTTACCTTCTTGTCTTCTTGACAGGTCTTGACAAGACAAAACAAAACAAAACACTGCATGATAATGTTGTTTTTAATGAGATACAACCATACAACTAAACTGCAGCTCACTATCTCAGTTGCCAGCTTGAGTTAAACCTGCGCAACTGAAATGTTTTAAATACTTTATCTGCACTAATACAGTGATGAAGAGCTGGCATAAACTGAAAATCTGATCCCGTCTATAAAACTTGTCTACAGGTCGAAGGGCAAGCAGAAATGTATAGGCTTGTGATTGACAGTGACCTAAAGATTCAATAGATGCACCACTTGTGTTCAGAACATCTTATTCCAACCAAGAAATCCATATATTTTTTTAACTTTTAACCACACTTTTCATCAAAACCGTTATTTTATGAGCAGCAGCAGGTCTTCTTAATGGAAATCTTGCATGCTGTGAGAGTAAATGCTGGTCAGAATCTTTCAAACTCAAATTAAACTTTTAAATTGAAAAGCAAATTTATCCTCCTGATAGCATACTCATTAGCATTCCTTTAACCACTGACCTTTATAATTGTCGCGTTCTGAACAACCATTTATCAGGAAAGAGACAGGCTTGAATTCCATTTTGTTACAGTCAATATATTTAGCACATATTCATAACTTGTTGTCCCTTGTGCCATGGTTTAGTATAGCTGTCTGTTGCTGTTATACACTGAATAGAAAGGTACCAACAAAGCATGAAGAGAATCCTAATCTAACGCTTTTCAATTTGTCTCTTCACATTTGTTTACTGTTGTTTCTGTTTTCGGCCACATATTAGAAAAAGAGACGCTGTGAAGAGGAATTCAGATATTACTACAGTTCCACCTCTCAATCTTTACAAATATACAAGGAAAAAATAACTACGTAGTTCCTGGATCAAGCCTGAGCTTTTCCTCGATACGAGTTTCTGGTATTATTGCAGCTCTGTGTGAGGCTGACTACCTGCACAACGCAGATCTGCAGTGACAACTCAGGAAGTGCCGACTCTGACCTGACCCCTCATGTGTCACCTCACATCCACAGCAAGACCACACCTGCACAAGACAGCTCACTTTGAACATTGTATTCACCCAGAATAATTCTAGGGCCATACTTTTTATAATTCAGTGTAGCTGTATTAAAACAGGTTGTGTTGCACCAAGTTCATTAAAGTTTCATTTATACATAATAACCATTTCTGCTAAAAAAAAAAATAAGTGAAGCCATTGGGCAGAATCATAAACATACAAACCAGTCATAAGCAGCACTTCAGAGGCACTAATATTTGACATGAGCAGAGTGTATACAATTGCACATAGTCATAGAGTCTGCCTTTGCTCTCTGTCCTGTTTGTCAGGTCAGCTGTTGATCTGACATCAGCCTTCATCAGTTGATTTACTTCGATGTTGTTGTCCCACTAAGATATTTTTGCCACTGTAGTCATCAAATTGACAACGGGCCCGATTCTAAGGTTAAGTTAAACACAGGCTTCATAAGTCCCTTGTGAGCACAGCACATGTTGTCAGAGTTTAAATATATAGTATAATATATAGTCTAAGTGAGTCTGGTTGGCGGTGTGTCTACATGATTCTCCATCTCCAACATTTATATTATTTTTAAAGCCACCCTGTGTAACTTAGCCAGCAGAAAACGCAGATCCCTTTCTATGCAACCCATGGATAGCGGTCGCCATCTTTCTTTACAAG
>JALDNG010005589.1:0-12330 GCA_024349245.1 Neodontobutis hainanensis
CGAACTTTCTGGAGAACATTCAGGACGCTCGTCTCGGACCACTGATATTGACCACACCGAACCGGGCCAGCACCCGCTGACGACAGAGTAAGTCCACACGTGACACAACTGCCTTGGCGGCATTACAAAGTCCAAACTCTAGCCCCGAAGCCTCCATCTCCTTTTCCCGTTAAAAGTCCCTTTAAATTTCCCCAATCTAGATTAAACTGTACAAAACATTCCTAGTTTCATCATATCCTCCATGCAACTGTTTATCCCTGTGTATTCCCATTGTGTTCAACCCTTATTGTGTTTTAATGCTTTACCATGTTCCCGTCATATTATTCACCATTGTATAATCTTTAATAAAATCCCATAAAGACATTAATGTTTCCCTGTTTATATCAAGAAATGTTCGAAAACAAGAAGAATTTACTTCCTTTAGATTAATGAGACTAGACTAAACAGTTTCTCTAGATCTGTCTAAAACTAGAGTGGTGCCCCTTTTTAATTAGAAATTAATATTTTGATAAGCAAAATATTAATTATTAATTTTCATAATTAATATTCATATTAATTATTAAGACCATATTCACTACAACAATAAGAGATGATTAAATTGAACAGCAAATTCAAGTACAAACCTGTGGAACAGTGGTTGCATTGGGTGAATTTTGTTCCTGATTGCCTCCTTCACTGCCCTCAAGAGGTTGTTGATCATCAGGAGCTACAGGGGCAAAACAAAAAAAATCTTGCATTAAAGCAAAATTTACAGTTTTCTAAGCACCTGTAGCTGAAACACAACAAATACAGTAAATACATATTTTTTTTAGAAAACAAACCTGAACTAGGCACAAATAGATTAGTGGGCATGGTCATCGGGGCAAGTGGAGCAAAGATATCTGCTGGAGCCGGAGCTAATCCAGCAGCTTTGGGAGCTCTGCTGGGGTTCAGGACATCCACATATCTGCTCTTAGTACCTTAGAAAAAAAGCATTTTATAAACAGAGGGTTTTCAGCAGGCTAAAGCTACAGCAGATATTTCCCATCATACCTGCTTTCCTGGAGAACATGTTGACAGGAGGACCACCGCTAGGAGGAGCCGCCGATGCTGCAGGGCCAGGCATTAAAGTCATCTTTGGGAAGGCAGTGGGCGGTGGTGGAGGGGCCTTACTCTGGACAAACGATATTGAAATATTTTCCAATGTTAAACTCAATATTAACTCTCTTAAAACATGGAGTTATGGAGCAGTTCACGATACGAACCTCCTCTTCAGGCTCATTCAAGTCCACCCATCGCTTTCTTTTTTGGTCCCACACAATCTGACAAAATATTGAAATTAAATTAAATTAATTAACAAATAAAACTACAAATTAGAGCAAATACATATCCCCTAGCTGTAAGTTACCGATTTGTTTTTGTCATCTGGCAAATGCGCTTCATTTCTCCCCTTCCTATAAAGCCAATCCAGCCAGCCACGACTACCACTCTATAAATAAAAAAAAATAAAAAATAAAATAAAATAAATAGAAAAAAAAATAGGCCTAAACATGAGCAAACATTATATGAAAACATAAAAGACGGAGGTTGCTTGCACTTGAATGTACACCTTCTTTGGGGAGTCTTTTCTGCCTTTCTTGGCCTCTTCATCACAAGGTTGTTCAGGAATTGAGGGTGGTGGTGGAGAGGCCTGCTTAATGGCAGAGTTACTCCTTTCTCTTCCGCCTGAATGAGTAGAAGATTCTGAGGTTGTGCGTGAACGACGTCCTGAAGCCTGGAAAAACAAAAAATATATAATTTCATGCCACTAATATATTACAATATTTCTTTCTGGACCAGACATCAATTTAGTGATTTATGTGTAAAATCTATATTTTGTTAATGGTGTGTAAAGTAAGGTTTCTTGAGTTTACAAACCAAATAAACAACATACCATATGCAATGACGATTGTGAAGTAGTCCTTGATCTTCTTCCAGGACCCTGTGGTATACGACATGAAAAATAGCGCCTTTCAGCTACACAAATGCAAGCTTATGGCAAAAGTAGCAACTTCTTGTATTTATATTCATGTTATATATATTTGACTTTACTAAAGATGATTATTCAAAATTAACAGACCATGTTTGCCATTTGGTCATAGAAGTCCATCTGAGGTGTTACAGAGCTTCTGGGAGGAGAGGAGGATATTGATTGCACAGTCTGCATCTCCGGTGGCACCTGCAGCTGCTCAACATGTGGCATATGTCCAGGAGAGGGAGGCATGTGTGGAGGCATGTGTGAGGGCGGGGGGTTCATTTGTGCTGGGGAAGGCAGGATCTTGGGGCTCATGTGAGGGGACGCCTGGCTAACCTGGGGAGGTGGACCACCCGGTTGTTGAATGGAACCTGGATACATGTCAGGCTGCTCCGGTTGAGGCTGAAACGGTGGAGGTGCAAAGTCTTGATGAGGGTAGCTTGAAAAGGGTATATGGCCTTGTGGTCCACTGGGGGGTACTGGGTAAAACTGGGGCACATCATTGGGAGGTATGAGCTGAGGTTGGGCCATATTGTCTTGTAGCATAGATGAAGGTGCTAGAAAAAAAGAAAAAGATTAAAATTTGAATTAAAAAGGGTTACATATAACAGATAAGTACAAATGCACGACACACACCTGGAGGCATGAGCTGTATTCCCTGAGGTGGGGACCCAGGTAATAAAGAGCTCATTAGAGGGTTGTCTTGAGTAGGCCCATCCAACTCCCTCGGTATGTTGTAAGGTTCAGGAGCACAGGGCTCATCCAAGTCAGTGCTCGGGCTGCTGCATTCGTACTGTGCAGGAGTAGATCTGTCTGCACTGTATGTGATCATTCCAGTCTAATAAGACAAGTGTCAGAAAAAAAAGTGTCAAATAAATTTACTCTCACCCAACACCCAAATGCAGACGTTTATGTACTGGACAATGTGTGAATTAGAATTATCTTGTGAAAACAATTGATATACCAAAAAACATAGCACAAAAAAGTCCTCATCATAGCAGCAGAAAACTAAGGTTAATAAAAACAGGCATTTAGGTAGATCGTTTTTTTACCCTCATCTGTCCATCCAGGTGTCTGAGGTGAATCAGCCAGTCTGGCTCCTTAAACAGGTCCTGTTCTGGCTTTTCTTTCAGCTGAGGATCAAAGAACCTCAGCTTCTCAGACATCTGTCAAACAATCAAATAAAAATATACTTATATAGTTTACAGCTTGTTAAGTGGTTGCAGATTGAAGAATAACACTGATACCTGTATGAGCTGGTTGATAAATATAGGAGAATAGTAGGAAGGCTGCATGAGGACAGTCTTTGAGATAACTTCACAGTAGTGGAAAGCCTGAGCACTCAGGCCTGCTTCAGCCAAGCGGGACGCATAAATTAACTTGTACACCTAAACAAAAAAAGACATCAAAGCACAAAAAAATATATTTTGGATTATATTAATGGATTCACCTAGCCTGTCACATACCAATCTTAACAGGAGTGGCAAGTCTACCTGCCCTCCAGTTAGTAGCAACACTCTTCTACAGCCACTAGTACCACCTCAAAAAATGTACTGTACAACAGAAAATTTGTTTATATTTAACCCCATAAAGTACCTGGAAATTGGGCAGTAAACAGGAATGAGAGCCCAAAGACTGAGCATACTCATAGGCCTCTGTCCTCTGAATGGCTTCATTGGAAGCAAAGTGATAAAAGGGCAAGCTGTAAAAACAATGAGTCAATCAATTAGTCTACATATGTATTTTAAGAAAATGTGCTGTTGATGACTGGGTATGTATGGTGCTTATTTTTCTAACCTGTGGTTGGAGCCAATAAGAACCATCTTGGTGCTCTTCTTTGTGTAAACCCCAAGACCGACTTGTGCCATTAAATAACAAAAATGTGCAGCATCTATAAGTCCCTTAGAGGCTGCCAGAAGATGGGGGGAAGAAAAAAAAAACACAGGATGTTTTTAATGTAATTGTTTAGGAGAGAAGAATATTTTTATTATTTTTATTCCATGGAGTGTTATGGTCTTACCAAGAGTGTCGCCCATGGTGGTAATAGTGCGAGTGTCAAGGTCTAGAGTATGGGTGAGGTTTGATAGTACCATAGCCAGGTGAGGCCGCCAGTCACCCCATTTCTCTTCTCCACAGCACTACAGGAAAATAAGAATGTCAAGAAAGTTTTTGGAACACAACATCTACATATACTGTACGTACATCATATTCAAAGAGAAAATATATTTACAGTGGATGACGCTGGCATCCTACCAGACATCAGTTGGTACACCGTCTGAAGAGGATCATTAATAGGCAAACTGTTGGCAAATCTAAAAACAAAACAAAAACTGTTAATACAATGTAAATAGTTTCCCAATAAATGACTAAATAAAAACTTAATGCCATTTCTATTATTTTACCGCCATCACACGTGCATGGGTCCTACTGTCCATTTTACTGGCCAGAAGTAAGGCATGGCCCCAAAGACCGCTCTTCATTGCAGCTTCAAGAGCATCCTATATCAAAAACATAGCAACATTTCAATATTAGCAGGATTTTCTAAACTGAATTGACCAAGTGATGTGGATCTTATACTAATAGTATTCCTTACTTTCTTCCTCCCAAACAGTAGTAGCTCCCTGAACCGCTCTGTTTCTTTGCCAACATTTTCTGGAACCGTCATGAGTGTGTCTGATAAGAGAGATAAAGGACCTGCTCCAGGCTCCTCCTCAGCTCGTGACAGAGGCTCATTGTTAAAATCAATTAAATTGGCTTCATTTGGACTCTTGCCAGGAAGCCACACTGAGCGATGCTCCTTCAACAATAGGTCAGCAATGTCTGTGCCCACTACAGTCTAAACAAATACAGGAAACATGTTACAGTGGAATATGCCAATAAGAGAACACTATCCATATTATCATATTTTTGTAATATAGCATTTATATCTTACCCCATTTTGTCTACAAAGCAGCACAATAAAATCCCAAAGAAGGCGAGCAGAGTCCCTGTCTAAGAGGTTGTTATCACGGGTACACTCCAGTGCCTTGTTCTGGGAGAACTTAATCACATCCACTTTATGGGTATCCTCCCTAAGATATAGAAATTGTTCATTAAACCAGGCTTAATTTTGGTAAATCCAAAACATATCTTGCAGGCTGGAATTGACAAAGCTATTATGGTCAGTGTATGTATTGAGGAATGTATTGGCAAGTTACACTTACTTAATGAGAGGTCCAGGAAATCCTCGGAGCTCTGCCTGGGCAGACGTATCCTGCAGCATTGTCTAAACAATCACATACATTAGCATTATTTTAATATACAATGTAAACCATTAAATAAATTAAGTGTAAAAATAAAAATTTCAAACCAATATACCTCTAAGTTATGAATATCCACAAGAGCCGGCTGTCCAGCTGAAGGGAGGTTGGGAAGCACTTGCACCATATGTCCACTAGGTCCAAATCGAGCACAACGGTGGGGCATGGCGAATTTTTCTGGAGTTGCAGGACGAGGAGGAGCTATTGAGAAAACAGATAGTAGGTTATATAAGAGTAACACTTTAGTGATTTATATTAAGATGTATACATACGTTGCTCCGGGGCAGTCCAAGTGGTTTCTGTGGTGTACTCAGAGGTATAAGGGTATTGGCTATAATTCTGTGAAGAACCAGTCTGGTTTGGATACTGCCCAAATGAATAATTAACAGCTAAAGTAGACGATGTGTTGTCATAAACTGCAGATACTAGGTCAGGCTGGCTTCTGTAAACCTGACTCTGGCGAGGCGAAAGTAGATCAGAGTTAATGATTTTGTGTGTTGTTATATTCATTCAAGAAACTTCTGAGCCCAAACCTGTTGTGAACGTGAGCTGAAGCTGCTCCGTCTGCTGTGTTGACTGTGGGCACTATGCACACTGTGTGCAGACTGCTCACTATGAACACTGCGTCGGTCAAAGTCGTCACCATATGGTTCTCCGCGCCATCGGTAGTCATCATCAAAACTGGGATCATATCCGGGATAGTATCGCCACTGGTCGTCATAGCCATTTTTTCTGTAAATTTACAAAATATTTGACTTTTATATGCTGGTATATTTGAAAAAACATAAAATGTAATAATTTGGCAGATTTTTAAGAGTAAGTGTCAGCTATGATAATATACACTATACCACATACCTAGCAGGATACGTTTGCTGGTTGTAGTAAGGGTCTCTGACATTGTAGCCCTCAGCAGGCCAATATGACTGATCATAGTAGCCTCTATATCGAGGATCATAAGCGCCATTATATCCTACAAGCACAAAAAGTAAAAAAAAAAAAAAAAACAACAACAACAAAAACACACAATTAACTCTATGAAAAGTTTTAACAATATAATTGCAATTAGTTGTGGTTTTACCTGCATAATTATAGTGCTTGGAGTAATCCGCATAATAATCACTATAGGCACTTCGATTAGCTCTGTAGTCCTCAGGATAGCCTTGCCTAAAAAATGGTTTGAGATAATTAAAAAAAATAAATAAAATAAAAAGTAAGTAAAAAGTAAATCAGAAAAAAAAAAAAACAGAAATTTTCAATAAGTACAATTGTGTTCATATTGGGCATTTGCGTTTTAACTTAAACATAGAAAGGTAATTTAAAATGGGGAGTTAATCAATTTCACAATTAAAAATCTAAATAAAAAAAATGTTTTTCTGTAATCAGTTGCTTTAGAATACAGAATATGAATAAATTAAATTAACTTAAGGACTATCTGAGAAACAGACCTGGATGATGGCCTGTCAGAATACTGGCTGGTCCTGGAGCTGGGTCGTTCTGGCTGAGGCTCTCTGTACTGGTAGTTTGGATCACGATATGCTGGGTTGGGACCATCATATCTCCCATACCAAGGATCTGTTCGGCTCCGGTATGGATCATCCTAAATTATTATTATCTAGTTTAAAATAAAATACTACAAACATCCACTCCATTGAAAGTACATAATGTTTAAAGCAGATTTGTCACTCACAGGATAATACTGCTGTGTCCTGGGGTCACCGGGTGGTGGTGGTGGGTATTGGCCAGGAGGATAAGAAGGTCTGTTGTCCGTGTAATCTCCATAGCTACTACCATAATATCCTCCATACATAGACCCTGGCACACCAGGAGGTGGTCCATAGCCCTGCTGGCTTCCTGCAGTAGAAGGTGGACGAGGAGGCTCTGTTGGTGGAACATGAGAACCCACTGGTGGTACTGGGCCAGATGGGACTGACCCCTGTGGCCCTGGAAGGTAACCAGTAGAAGGAACTGCCCCTAAAGCAGGGCCCTGTGTTGGAACTGAAAACTGACCAAGAGAAGATTGTGCTCCTGCCTCAGAAACAGGAGGAGCATTGGTTTGTCCTGGCAGTGAGGCCCAAGAAGCAGATGATTTTGTGAGCTCAGATAGTGGTTGCTGGGTTTTCATCTCTGCTGGATTACTGAGAGCTAGTGGACCCTGTCTGGAAGATGAGGAGATAGATGTCTGCAGAGATGCATCTCTCTCTGCTTTTGCACTCTGTTGAGCATCTTTGGTGACCTGTAGGTAAAATCCATTACTACATTGCTGAGAATCTTGAAGCAGGGATGAATGGCCAGATGCTTGGTTTTGGGTTTGTGATTGGTGCATAGAAAAATCAAGCAGTTCATAATTTGTTGCATTATGATTAGACACAGCAGAGGTCACAAGAGAAGCCTGTGGATTAACACATAGTACTGATTGGCTGTCTCCAACCATTGACTGGCCCCTTGAAAGTGGTGGGTGAACATGCTGTGGCAGAGGAGTGATTTCTGATGATGCAGTTTCTGTCTTGTCCCTAGTCAGATCGAGGGGGCCCTGGTTAGAGGATGGAGCCGACAGTAGATTTTGATTAGACGATGTTGAAAGTGGTTGTCCCTGAGGGACTAACCTCACAGGCTGACTGCATTCTCTAAGGCCACTCTGACTGGCTGATTGTGTTTGGGTACAAGGAGTAATCACATTGTAATTAGACACTGGAGGAGCAATCAAAATAGCCTGGTGAAGAGAGTCAGACACCAGAAGGGATGCATAGCCCAGGTTTCCTTGAGTGTCAGCTGGTTCTACCTCACTCACCTTTGGTGGGTTCTCTAGGTTTTCTGAGTGTTGCTGGGGAGCTGACTGGACTGTCTGAGGAGGATGGAGATCCAAGGGGCCATCTTCTGGGGGCTGGATGACATCACTGCTGGGCTCTCGTAAGGTGGCAAGGACTGTTGGGGCAGCAGGGGCAAGAACAATGTTAGTACCCAAGCTACTAGGGTCATTCTGAGCCCAGAGAGTAGTGGCAGGACTCTCACAAGGCCTACTGACTCCATAAGCACGGGATGATGGCCGGGAATGAGAGTGAACTACTGGATGAGGGACACTATGAGGGACACTTCCTCCAGAATCAGTAGGTAGGGGGTGTCCCGAGCTGTAAATGTTTTCCATATTATCTGGAGGCTGTTCCAGGTTGCCAGGTGTTACATTTGCTCCACCTTCAGCCACCATATTTGCCCTATCAACTTCAACTGGACGCACACCAACACCATGTGAGCGCACCGGTTCAAAAGAGCTGTTTGCACTAGCCTGAAAGATACCAACTGGTTTCGGGGGGCTTGGGGTAGGAGGCCAATTGTTTTCTGGAGCGTTTTGTTGTGCACTAATGTCTCCAGCTGAAGAGGTGTCAATCTGCTCAAAATAACCTCCTGTTGCAGCAGGCAGATTAGTATCATCAGCAAGACGGGGGCTTTCTTGCTGAATAAAGGTGCCCACCACTCCCTGGTGGCGGCGAGAACCAGTGCCACTTCCATGGCTCATATTGCTGTAGTTGGATGAGACACTTGCAGATCTTATTGGTCTGGGAACAGAATCTGGGGTCTCCAGATTGGGGCCTGTTTCGAACAGGTCTACTCCATGTGTTGCAGTAGGAGCAGGACTGGCCAGACTTTCATTAGGTAACACTTCCTGGTTAGGGACACATTCCAAGTTTTCCACATGGTCATACCGGGAATCAGTGGGTTTTTGGTTATTCCCATGAGCTGTATAATTCTCATTCATGTAAGGAAGCTGGGAATGAGGTTGCAAAGATGCTCCATGATAATCAAAAGAGACATCTGCATCACTCTGCAGTTGAGAACCAGCTTGGTGGGTGCTGTGGTGATGAAAAGCTTCAGGGACACCATTCACTGCCTTATTTGCCTCTCCTGCCAGTGTTTCTTCATTTTCTACATCATCTTTAAAGAACATTGAAAGTGTACCAGACTCCTGTGAGTGTGCATGTGGGGTAAGAGGAGAAACAGGTCCGGGCCCAGTGCTGGAGGCACAGTGAGATGCAGAATCAGGGTCATGCTGAACTTCACCCAAGCCAGATCCCATTTGATGGTAGCCTGAATCCAACGGAGAGTGGTTGGACCTCTGACTGAAGTAGGTCTGCATTGGGGGATGTGTACTGGGCTGCTGGGATGTATTTGGGTCAGGATACAGGGACCTACCTGGATGCTGAAGAGGAGGAGCCTGGACTGGGTATCCTGGTTGTGCAGGAGGGGTCTGAGTGTTGTGATGGGGTGATGGTATGTGGGAGGGTACATCTGAGAGTGTGGCAGCATGTTTATAGGTTGTGTTGGAGGGTCACTAGTAGGCTGAAAATAGTTTTGAACAGATGGAGGACGACTTCCATGATCAGGTGCCCACTGGGAAGGGGAAGTGGCATGAGGTACAGGTTGAAAAGACACAGGGTGATGAGAAGGATGTCCTTGATAGTCTTGGTTAAAAGTTGAGTGACTAGGTGCAGGGCCTGAGGCCTCATGGGATGGCTCAGTGGCCACAGACGGGGGCTGTTCTCTTGAATTAAAATAGCTTTGTTCTGTATAAGAGGGTGTCAACACTGCAGGACTTGGAGCAGGGAAAACATCAGGGGGTACTGTACTTTGTGGGTTAAACAGCATTACTCCAGACAGAGAGGGTGTTGAGGAACCTGTAGAGGCAGCAGGGACATCCTGCAGTGATTGTGGATGTGAAGGCAGCCTGGACCCAGCTTGAGAATAAAAGTTATTAGGCGGTGTTTGCATGGTTGCAGGGTTGCTGTTGGGAACTGTTGGGAGACCACCTGCAGCCATAGGAGTAGGAGCTCTAACAAAAGCAAATGGATTTGTCATGGGCTGGGTAGCTTGAGGGGCTGCCGCTGTATGTTTGTGAGGCCTGGGCCTGCGAAACATATTGGATCCACCAGAAGGGGGTCCACTAGACGCTCCTGGTGGTCCAGTCCTAGGAGGGGGCTGCATGGCTGCAGAAGACAACAGGTCCGAGGACCAGGACTATCAGTGATGAAATTGATGTCAGGCTCAGCTGTGGAAGAAAATAAATGGAGGGAGTGGTTAGCCAAGAACGAATGGACTCTGTGGTGGCCCCTACCACACCTTTATTTGACCAATAATCTGTGTTTACATGCAGTTAAACAGTACAACGTGGCAGTTCAACATGTGTTTATTTAATTTTTCCCCCTCACAGATTTCTACAAGTATTACAATTTTGTACAAGATAAATTCTCGCTAATTTTAATTTTGTGGTTGCCAGCAAATCAATGTTTATGTAAAATAAACACAGACATTTTATGTATGGCAACATAACATTGTATTTTTTGTTTAGCCAGTAGTTTTAAACAAATCACAACGTAATCATAATACGGATTTTTCAGTTCAAAGTTCTCTAATAACTTTACTGACCTAAAGCTACAGAAGTCACAAATCTAGTCCGCTGACAATGGATCTTCAAGGCCCCAACTAACACATCTGTCACTGAGACAAGAAAGTAAGCTAACGTCGACTGCCGAGGGTTGACATGATACAAAGTGGCGTCAATAGCACTCACAGCCAAGCAATCTTTATCAAAAAGATAACTAAATCTTTTATGTTAACGCACGGGTTAGTTTCGTTCAGGGCCGATACAACCTTCCTAGCTTACATTAGCATAGCCGGCGTAAAATCAACTATCTTGACATTTGTCCAATGAGTTGGACTACCTTAAAAAGCATTACAACTTTTGATCATTTATACAACACGCTCTTGTTGTAATCCGAAAAAAATAAGTTTTGACCCACAGTTAGTTACGAACTATTTATTTGGGGATGTCTCTAAAAAGCTAACGGTAACGCAACATTCTAACTGAAGCAAAACACTGGTAATTTAGTGTCTGTGTGGTTTCGCATAGTGTTTTTCTTAAGTGTTCCAAAGAAAGTGAACAATCATCTTTGTAAATATTTCATATTGGCAGGTGCGCACATGCTAAAGGTCGGTGGCTACACGTCGTACATAGTTTTAACTTTGGTCAGTGCCTGTCCAGTTAGCGTTAGCAATGTAGCATAGTTAGCATCACTGGCTAAGTAGCTTAAGGATATCCTGATAGGCAACACCCGGTCTAATTCATTACAGGACTGTAACATTGATATACATGCCATAGATGCACTCTTACCCAATGTATGAAACGCGTAGCGATAAACGTTTACAAATGTGCGGGGCAATAAGCCTCACACAAAACCATCTTCAGTGAACACATCCTACGGCTACGTGTACAAGCAGCGTCACGAGCCAAACACCACTGTGTCAGCACTGGGCGGGGCTTGTTGAAACATATGTAAATTAGTTCCTTGCGTCAATTTCACATTACAGTGTACGAAAGAAATAGAAAAAGTGGTTGATTTTTGGCAAGGTCTTATGATAATTATTTATTCTGCCTAACTAAAAACCACACTTGAACCAAAAAGTAACCTAAAGTATAGCCATAGATTATATACCATAGATTATGCCCATATTTGGGAATGAGTATTCCAAAGAATTAACTACATCTCTGTCTTCCTTGGTTGAAGATGAAAGAGATTAAGTAAAAAAAAAAATACATTTAAGGACAATGAATATTATTTTGACCATTTTACTTACAAGTTTGTAGTTAGCAAATGAACAAATGTAACATTCACACCAAAATAACACTCTTTGTTTATCTTGTAGTCTACATAGAAAATACATGTCAAGCTCAGAAAAACCAAGTGGCAGAACTATTACTTTCTGGGTTGTTCAGATTAAACAAAAAAGGTGTCTGTAATAACCCCTGCCACTAGTTGCAACAATAAACAAACAGTCCATCTTTAGCAGTTGTGCTTCTTTTTGCCATCTTCTGTCATCCCTGTATTCAACCTGTTGAAGCCACATTAAGAACCACCTCCTTGTTTGCAACTGTGGGTGGACTTTTTCAAACCGTACCTTGAGAAAACAAAGCACGGGGCAATAAGTTTTGTCACTGGATTTTAAAAACTTTAGAAGCAGCTAAGCAGAAAGAGCAAGGAGGATGGGGGT
>JALDNG010005590.1:0-12351 GCA_024349245.1 Neodontobutis hainanensis
TCCTTTATAATACAGGCTTTGTGTGCGTTCTCCAAATGCAAAGTGATATAAACAACAAGGAAGTAGTTAATTGTCATAAGTTATCTTCAGGCGCCTGCCCCCAGGTTTTGGGTTCCGCTGTTTGTTTTTGTGTGGTGTGAGCAGACAATGTCAGTCTCTGTGAGTATCCAGCAAGGCACAAAAGCCATCATTGACCTCAGGGCCAAAGTGAGTGGCACTGGGAGCTGGTCTGCTCCACAAGCCACCGAACAGCAGAAAGAAGGCATTGACACTGCTGTAGGCACATTGTTGTTGTCTCAAGGCTTTGGCCTTGAAGCGGCCCCATGTCAATGATCTATTGGTTCAAAGATTAATTACACTTTTAAAAGTTGTGTACTGCTACACGTTATGTCTGCATGCATAATTAATGCATGCTGTTTTTTTGTACAACCAGCTGGTCGTTTGGGGTGCTGATGTGGGAGATCTTCACCTTAGGGGGCTCCCCTTACCCTGGCATTCCTGTTGAAGAGCTCTTCAAGTTGCTCAAAGAGGGACATCGCATGGACAAGCCTGGCAACTGCACCAACGAGCTGTAAGTTTTGTTCTTTTTTACAAATAAATGCTAAGACTGAGGCGCTCTCACAGCCTCATTTAGATCCATGTGCATTGGGCTTTATGTCCACTCTGTGCAGCTGTTACTGGCTGCGACCAGTGTCAGTGCTCACAGTGAGCCCTCTGCAGGAGGCAGACAATGGCACAGCCCTGATGGCTGTCCCACTGAGAGATAGACGCCATGCGTCTGAAGTAGAGATACAATGAGTGTAATGTAGTTAAACCACAAGTAAAACAGGAAAGAATGGCTATTTTGGGTTAAAAAAAAAATAACCGACATTTATTTGTCTAAACCATTTCTCATTGTTTTCAAAAGGTACATGATGATGAAAGACTGCTGGCATGCCATCTCGTCCCAGAGACCAACCTTCAAGCAGCTAGTGGAGGATCTGGATCGTATCCTGACCCTCAACACCAACGAGGTGGGTGCAGCTTTTATTTTCTGCACACTCACAATAACGTAGTAACATAAAGTTCACTTTTTCATCTTGAATGCATTCAGGGTGGTCGAAAGAGCTATAATTTCCTGGCAAATGGGAGTCCAACATTTCATAACAATAAAATGGAATATGCTACATTCTTACGCAGAACATGTTTCTCTGTCCAATCTAAATCAAGCTGCTGCCAGTGCATGCAAGGTGATGCACAATATTGATGAAAGTTTTAGGAGCATTAGTTTCTGACTCATGGCCTCAGCGGTGACCAAAAAATGGCCTAACAATTTGATCGAGGCCCAATGTGGCTGCTGTGGCCTATTAAAGTTGCCCAATCATCACCACCATGATTCCCTTCCTATAATGGCTGAGCTTTTTCCATTCCCCCTCCTGTCTTGTGTGATATCCGCGTGCCGACCTGAAAAGAGGCCGTCGATGGAAAGCTGTCAAGACTCGTCTGTTTTGGAAAAGGAACTTTGTGAATTTATGCCAAAAAAGCCCAACTTTGAGTTTGAACTTTTGAAATGTAATAAAGCAGCTTTTTTCCCTCCTCCCTTCTGTCTCTCTGCCCCAAACCGCTGGCAGATGTGGAGGTCTTTAGAAATGTGAGCCTGTTCTCGTTGAGCTAGGAAAATGGAAGCCAGCACTCATTTTCTAGAAAACCCCAAGAACTTTTTCAAAACTAGTCCCAAAAACAGCCATGAGAGAAAAGAAGAAAGAGGATGTTAGAGCTGACATGAAAGATAACATCACACTAGACAAAAATGAATACCAGGATTTTCGGGGGTTGTGAAACTTTTTTCATCCTTCATTTAAGTGGGATGTGCGTTGTGTTCTGCCAGCTTCTTTATTTGCTTCATGTCAGACGTCAGATTAGTTTGGACTGATTCTTATGAGAAGCAATGCAGTGAGATCTGACATATGTATTCCCCAAGTACTGTATTCAATTTATCTTCTTTCCTCTGATGTTAAAAAACACTTTCAATTTTTCCATACCAAATTGACACAGCAGATCATTCAACCATTTTTTTATTTATTAGACCAATCTTAGTTTTGCTTATTTTAAAATTTAGAACACTAACACCCTTTTTTGCCATAGGAAAATCATTTATGAAATGTCTATATAATTGTAGAAAACTGCTTTTTTATCCTAATGGTTTAGCCAGTCTAAAACAATGTTGCAGACCTAGTTTAGCTTTAATTTAAATAGAAAAGCTACTCTAAAATTTTAGGGTCAGCTGACAAAGCTTTTTTTTTCATATGGTAAGGCCAATGTCGTAGAAGTATAATTTATGTGGTGCCTTCTCATAGAATGCAGAAAAAACATGGCTCAGAAGCAGCTTTGGTTTAGCTGCTAGTTTGACTGTTGCTATGGTAACAGCAGGCTCAATGTTGAGGGAAATAAGAACTTTTTAGATAAGAAATAAGAATTTTTTTTTTCTTAAGTCTAATCTAAATAGCTTTAGTTTGTGATGAATTAAATGATGACTGGTCAAACATTATACATCGGTCTGAGCTCTGTTGGATTATTTCTGCATACAGTCATACAGTATCCAGTTTAAGATTGTTTTTTCTGTTCTGTTTCATAAATGCTTCCAGGGTCATTTGGCGTGGTTTAGATAAATATCACAATGAAGGTGATACGTCTCCTCTGCACTGTTCTCACCCTTCTCTGGAAAGTCCCTGTCTGTGTTGTCTTGGTTTCAGCTCTGTATTTATGTTCTCCTGCGTGCTCTAAGCTTTTTACATTCCTTCCAAGGTTTTTTTATAACATATGATCTTGTGTCTCACCTAGTGTTTTTTGTCTTCTTCTTCTTCTTTCAGGAATATCTGGACTTGTGCACACCAACAGAACAGTATTCCCCCAGTTTCCCAGATACTCGCAGCTCGTGCTCTTCTGGCGACGACTCAGTGTTTTCTCACGACCCGTTACCCGACGAGCCTTGTCTCCCCAAATACCAGCACATCAATGGGAACGTCAAAACATGAGCCATTGCCTCAAACTAAAACTACCCCAACAAACCCAATCTTCACTTCTCAAGACACTTCCTCCAACACCTCCCCTCTCTTCCCATTACCCCTCTGGTCCCAGTGGACTCATGGACCTAGACGGGACTGGGTTAAACGAATGGTCTTAAGCAGAGGACATGGATATTGCAGAAGCTGTTTTTACAGACTGAACAGACTTGAGTTTACTTGCAGACTCCTCTCCCTGTCAGACCTCTCAGTTTAGTTCTCATATTTGTTCCTTGAGGGGTGTTTTGTGTCTTCACCATCAACTTTGACACTTGTTTGGTGATCACACTCCAGTGCCTGCCATTCCAAAACTGATATTTGCTCATGGAGGAATGTATTCACCAATATGAACTTGAAACAAGGGACTCAAAAGGGCGACTAGAGACAAATGGACTAAAGGAAAGCTTCGACTAACAAAACAAAAAGAGGAATAGAAGAAAGAGCAATTATAGAAATGACTTTCCTGTTTATTTTGTAATATTGATGCATTTCTTTTTCCATTCTTTATATGAACCCTTCCAATTTTTCTGGAGAAAAAAAACAGTATAATGTATAGTGCTGGGTATATTTGTAAATATATTCAAATATGTAAAAATATATATTATATATTTACATGAATTATTTTTTTGTATGGACTCCAAAATAACCACAACCCCTCACCACCCAAGGTACGCTAACAGATGTGTCCTATATTTCTGCTCATGCACACATGCACTCATCGCCATAGACAGTAGAAAAGTGGGCTCAGGAACAATGATCCATTATGAACATGGGAAGCTGTGTAAGTAAGAGATTTTTAAAAAATAAAGTCAGAGCTGAGAAAGTGCCATGATGGTCACAAAGTTAGATGTAGCCACAGCCTATCTCGCAAGTAATGCTAACGGTACTGGTGAACTTCATAAAGCCTTTGTGGAAGACTTTGTAAAGGGTCTGGCTCAGAAAGATTAAGCACTGTCACTGCAGCATTGTCAGTCTTCAAAATAATCACTCTCATACGCTTTGAAGGTACATATTTGAAGCTAGCGACAGGTTAGCGAGCTGTCATTTAAATAAAACAATTGTCTTCTATGAAGCATTTGGGAAATGTTATCAAAATAATCTATTGATGGACCTTCAAAGTGAGAGAGTGGTCAAATAAAACTAGAATTTCAAACCCTCAGTGGCCTCAGTTAATGGGAGGCAGTTCTCTTCGGAGCCAGCCTTCACTTAGCATCTTCCACATGGTCTCTTGGTCCATTGTTATACTGTCTATGGTCACACACACCTGTTTTACTCTCTCTCAGTAACACAGTTGAGTATTGGCTTTCAGGGACTGAGGTAGCACGTTAATTTATTGACTTATGTTGTTTTTAAATAAATCTGAAAAAAAAAAACTAAAGAATATGACAGAGAGTATGGCATTAATAATGGTTGTAATACAGAAATAATCCATTAAATTTTTATGGTAATTTAAAATGATCTTTCAGCAGTAACAGAGAAGCTATTTTAAGTGGGTTTGAAAGATCCAGGTTTCGTACGTTTTATATATGAATGTGAATGTTAAGTTAAATTTTACAAACTGTACATTTTATAGTCAGCTAATCCCTTTCTTATTTAGATGTTGATACCATTTCTATCCAGACGTCTTTCCTAACTTTAGAAAAAGAGTTTGATTTCTGGATATTTATATACAGTTAAAGAAAAAAAAAGCAATTTTGGAAATACAAGGTTTCTAGCAAACCTTTTGTAGACTAAAATAGACTCCAAATTAATGACAGAATTGAAAGCTAAAAACAGAGTATTAAATCCTTCAAATGTTTATTTTTTACTGGACCAACATTAAAATGCTCTGGTTTTAGCAAGTGTTCATGCCACATTTGCAAAATAAAAGATGGAAAAATACACCTTTGTCCAAGTCTCCCTTGACTTTTGAGGCAAAGATAACCAGCAGAATGTGTAAGTTTGTTATCATTAAACAGTACATTATTCACCTGAGTTATATTACTTTGTTCAGCTTTGTCAGTGGTATTTATTCTTTACTTAGTTTTCAAACTGTGGGATTTTCCACCATAGAATAATACTTTTTAATTGGGGTGTATGGGTGTGAAGACAAACCCTACCTACATTATTTGGTACTTTTCCCGAACATATTTGAGAAAGTGTGTAGCCATTTTGTCTAACAGTGAGCTTCTTATTCATTATGCTATCTGGACGCGAGTCAATTTGATCAGTATGAGTCTGATAGCTGCCTGCCAGACCAAAATCAGGGCCTTGATTAGCTGATTGATCCCCTAGTCTCTTATCAGTTTTAGATTTAATTCAGCAAAGTAAGTACTTGATCAATATTGGATTATTTGTAAGTAAATCAAAGTTGATCTATTGCAGAGTAGCACTGATGTGGCAGTCAAGGATGTGGCCATATTCAGTAACATTTTAAGCATTAAGTCATCTGAGAGAAAAAGTCTAGACAAAAATATTTATAATTGAAAAGTAATAAATTTAAGTTTTACATGGTTTATGTTTCTGTTATGTAACTTTTCAAACATTGCAAACCTTGAAACTAAAAAGCATTTAAGCTGGGACAAGGATTTTAGGCATCAGCAAAAAAACATTTTTCTTTATTTGATAGTAGACAGAAAACAAGTTGAGGAAGAGGGTCTCCCTGCACTACCGTCTGAGCTAATGGCGCCCTACTGCTTTAGACAACCTAATGCAACATGTCCTCTGCAATAAAAGTGCTCCTACTAAGATCCTTCAGTGGGGTACTGGACAGGGGTGCTCCCTGTGCAATAGGGTTTAAAGCTCAAATCCTACAATGAACCATTATCTAAAAGTTTCCATTGCCACAGAGTCAACAACAAAACCTCATGCATAAAGAGACTTTCCACATCTAATAGTACAGCATGTTTATTGAAATTGTAAATAAAGTAATATGAAACTGTATTTGTGTCGTACAAGAATGCATACAAATCAGCGGGCATGTTGTGAAGATGGAACAATCTAATCCTTTATTTGGTCTCCTTGCTGTTCACGCCCCCTGCCTGTGTGTGCCTTCAGCCTACAGCACAATAGACAGCCGTTGTGATAAAAGTGCGCTATAGCCGGTGTGGATATCCGGCTGCCTTTCTCTCCGCTCCCCCCGTTAATAAGGGTGTATGGTTTATCCTGCCACTCTTTCTTTCTCTCCAATCCCCCAATCCTTCAGGGCTGCTTTCTTCCCCTTAATCTATGGAAAAAGAGGAATGTTTTCTGACTGACTTCTTGCTCCAAGCCTTTTCAGGTTCCGGAGACAAGAGAGGACACGTCTGTTGGAGCGGCTTTATGTGAATGTGTGAATGTTTATACTGAACAAGTCCAAGCATGGTAATCCTGATTTATGAGTAAATAATGTGTTCTTTAGCATTAATCTATATTGTAACCGTGAAAGAACCTTTACTGTCTCTAATCTCAGTCTTATTTGAAAGTACAATACCCAAGTAGGCATCTATAGTTCCCAGATAATTATTGGATTACTTTTACTATAATCATGAAACAAAAGCACAGTGGCACCTGCTCATGTTCTCAAAGGTAGCTTGGCATGGTTCAATTCTACAAAACGTTTTAACGCAACACTATGTAACTTTTCAACATACAATACAGAGCCTAAAACTCATTACTATAGCATTACATTCACTTTGAGGGTTTTGTGATGAAAAAGGGAGACTATCACAAAGAAAACACATTTCTAGCCAGAACGTGTCACAACAACACAAATTCACAGTAAAACTATGATATTTATTTGTATCTGATTTTTATGAAAAGGTCCTGTGTGAGCATTTTTGTCCCTTTTGTGTCCTTTAATGGTTTTACAGCAAAACAACTTACACACTGAGAGTGGTCACAGGTCAATGGCAGAGATCTGTAGATTGCCGAGGATTAAATTGTGTCATAATACAATTGTAATGTGTAATGGTAGTCAATGACAGTAATGGTGGTGATGATGTTCTAAAGTGATTTGTGAACTGTGTTTCTCACTCTCCAGTGTTAATCATGACCCACCACAGCCTCCCAAAGCCCTAAATGAGTTTTTAATTTGTAGGACTCGTCTGCATGGTTTTCTAATGCCGTGAAGATTAACCCAGTGACCCTCAAATATTAGCTTTGATTTACTTTAGTGGGAGAGGCCAGTAGCTGCAGGACACAAAAGGACACTGTAGTAGGACTGAATGTACAGAGCAAAGGACACTAGATATGTCCAAAGACACAACACGGGACCATCTGGCCGTTGGGGCGAGTCAGAAATTGCTGGGGTATCCTGACATATTATTTAGTTTTATGTCATTTTCATTCTGCTCTTCCTGCCCTCTGTAGTCCTCCGAGGCGTCCTTCGTCTTAGCACTGTCCTCCCTCGCTTAGCCATCTGGTGGGGCCTGGTGTGTTTGCACAAGGCTTGGTCCTCTGGAATGTCAACATGGGGCTTTGTGTGAAGCCAGAGGAGCCCACATCCACTGAAGATAAGACCCCAGCAACCCCCGAGAAGTAGTAGGAGGAGGGGGTCTGGGGCTGGAGGCGTAGTTAGAGGGAGACTTAACTAAGCTGCTAAGTGACCTCCATAGCCACAGCTTAATCCTGAACTTTCTCTCCCCACATTACTTCATCTTTTCAGCAAATATTATTCCTGCGTGAGAAGCTGATATTCCACTGAACCCTCTGCCACTGGCCAATCAGGTCAAAGGATGGGGCTATATGTTAAAGCTGCCTGCCTCAACCTACCATTAGTGTTGAGTAGTAGATAATGAATGGTTCAATGCTAGGTCAGTGCTCGAGCGAAGGAGGGGCCTACTTGTGTTTGATTAAAGCACAGAAGGATAAACAAGTCGAGTGTGTGAGGTTCGTTGCCCCACGGGATCTTCTAAACAATCTCCAGTGGTGCAATTGTGTCTGAACAGTTGTAATTCACAGATTTCACTCACAGTTAATTAGCTGACTTTGCTGTGTCTAGAGGTCTGACGTAACAGTTCTTGGAGTGCAACCAGTGGAAAATAAGCAAAAAACTGTTTAAGGGAAGAGATTCGAAAAAGAGATTTTAAATGCCTTTGTTTGTGTAATCAGTTTCAAGCGTAGAACAGTTCATCACAGATTTGCCCTTGAAATGGTCAAAGAAAGATTTAATAAAATGTATATGTCTGAAAAAACCTGAACAAAACTAAATCCTTTAATTATTATTATTTGAGTCAGATCTAAACATATCTGTGTAGAAGAAAAGAAGTTGTCCTCCAGTGTACTACATACTGCAATATTCAATTGAATAAAAAATAGGTGCTATGGACACAGAAAAAGACTAATACCATTGTATACATATAGTTTGCACTTGCTTAGAACGACTTTCTTGTGCTAAATGCTAAGTAGCTCGTAGCTGTTGAGTTGTTACACTGGACTTCACTGGCATCTTTTACAGCTCTGGGTGTGTTATAGAAAAGCACTGCGTCATTTTGCCCCTCTGCCCAGAAATGCCAATCATAACCCTCTGCCCATGGGTCAGCTCTATTCCCTCTGTAAGAAAGTTCTCATTCTTGCTTTAAAATGTTTTAACTCTTATATATTTATGTATTTATTTGACACCTTTGCTTTATTTAATTGTTTTGCATATATTGAATAAATATATATTGCAGTTTTGTTTTTATTTTTTTCAGTAGGCCTGTATGCCGTGGCGTGAGCCAGCCTCATGACATATGGTGTTGCTCAGGAAACTGTGAATCATATGTTGCATTGTACAAGGCCAATTTTTTTAAATAATCTACAGCTTTTCCCTCACGTAAACTTCGGCTGATACGAGAGTGTAATATATTAGTGGCAGGAGGACAGAAAGATGGCAGTAATTGCAGAAAGAGTCTGGCCTCAGTGTCAGGAAAAAGGCTGGATGGAGATGTATGGCATTGTTCACACAGAGAAATGAACCACTGCAGCACTGTTACTGTCATGAGTCAACACAGACCAGGGCCAATAAAAGAGCCCTAAAAAAAACAAGAGTGCCCATAAACGATGTTTAATTGAAACTGTGCAGGAGGGCAGTCTGTCAGAGCTATGGGTCCCAGGAGTCCACGTTCACTGGTGCAGAGAAACGAGGGCGACGAGAGGAGCAGGAAGTGGAAGAGGGGAGGCTTGGATAGATTGAGAAAGGGAGTGCACGCGTTGGACAAACGAGAAAATTGCCAAATGTCTGATATAGACTCCAAAAGTGAAGAAATCTGAGCCCTTTTGTGTGATATCTGTAGAGACTCAACATTCAATTTCAAAGAAGCACTTTCTTGTTCGAATGTGTTTTTTAGTAAGTGATCTTCATGCATCTCCAACCACACCAAGATCACTAGATCTGATAAAATAACAAACACAATAAAACAAAATGCGGTACATGGACATATTTTTTCTCATCATTACTGTTTGGTGGAATGAGACAACTTAGTTGCATTAGCTGTAAAAATAAAAAATAGAATAGATGCTGCATTTGTGTTTATTTATGCAGATTAGCCTTGTGCCTGTTGGTTTAGATTTCACATATCCATCATATTGCTGCTTTTGGCCTGTCGTTTAGAAACTCTTGTATTTGTATAACACTATAAGCCATGAGACAGCATAAAAAGATGGTGCCTCGCCTACTTTGCAGTGTTGCACATGTAGCATAAAGGGGACACAAGGCTGACTGAATGCAGAACTGAGATGAATGAAAGGTTCAGTGCAAACATGTGCTAACTCAGCTGTGAATACTGGCACCTACTTTGTCCAGTGGCATGTTTTTGCAGCCTCGATGACAAATGCTCACCATGACAATGCCATGGTGACGGATGAGGATTATAAATCACACAGGACATACATCAACACGAGACCCCCCTCCACCTCCCTATTCACCTGCATAACTTCTCTTGCCAACAAGAAGTCCACTGTTTTCCCCGAATGCCAACACAGCTCATTTCCTCTTCGCCCCTACGACTTAATTTATCAATTCAACATACACATTCAACATTTTCTTTTTTTTTTTAGGCTAAGCTGACCTATGCCTCCTTCTGTCTATTTTGACTTCAATAGCTGTGTGATTGTGTGCTGCTGAAAGTTTTGAGGGAAACTGTTCTCTCTTTGTCATTCTTTACAGTAAGGTTATTAAATAGTGCTCAGTGAGTGACGTGTTTCTATACCTGTCCGTCTGCTCCAAAACAACAGGAGCCAGCCCTTTCCTGCCCAGGCAAGGCAGGGCAGGGTAATTATAGCTCCTGCGTTAATCACTTAGGCTCAAAGCCTTTTTAGTCCTACACTTTTTTTTCTCTGCTCAGGTTTGCCGCCACTTGCTAATAGTAAAGTGTTGCCACATCACGGATGGTTAGCCGTTTCATTCAAAGACAATGAAGGGTGTGAGCGGTTGAGTTTTTGCGCTTGAGGTAGTTCTTGCATGAAGACAGAGCACACAGAGGGGCATGTGGTTCAAGGTGTGCTGCAGGCATAAACTCAGACACACTGGGAGTGAGTTTTGGGTTCAACTGTGGGTTAGAATCCATCTTTGCTGAGCTTGACACATTTGTCAATTTCTCACTTTTTCCAGAAAGACGGAGGGTGCTTTAGTGAGTTCAAATGGCTGCAGTAAGTCTGTGAAAAAGATCAATAGGTTATGGTCAATAGTTCTCTGTTTCTCGGACATATGCTATATTTTAAAATAGGTCCATGATCTAATATATACAGTAAGATTCATCAGAAGTCACTATTCTATGTATTCGATTAGATCTGTTTAAATGACTTGTAGTGGAGTCACTTAGTTGTCTAAACCAGTTACTTTTTTCTCATTTGAAGTGCAAATTGCAAGAAAAAGTTTAATTTTGGAGGTTTTTTTTTTTAGCATTTCTTTAGCTCCATTTCAGTAGCAAGGACCTTGACTAAAAAAATAATGGATAAAAGGTTGCTGAGCTCTTGATGTGAGGGCTGGCTCCATGAGGCCTGCCTGGCCTAATGGAAATTCGTTTCAAAAGGTTTCAAAATAATCAAGACATATTGTTTTTACAAATAATGTATTCCTCTGTTTAAACGTTTCAGCTGGCTTGCCTTTCAGCGCTACAAGCTTTTCTGAACTGTTATAATCACAAGGTCTAAACACTAGCTATATCTGATACTGCCATTTTGTATTTTTACCCAATGGGGGACCATCTCCAAGACCTTCACCAGTGTCTTGGACAGGGGCACTGCCTGGAGGATTAGCCTATTGTGCCCATGTTTTCCATCAAAGAGGAAATCGGAGCACACAGGGAAAAACACTGAGACAATCTCCACACAGAAAGACTGGTGATCAGATCTCAGGACCTTGTTGCTTTGAAAAAGAACAAGCATTGAGGTTACTGCTAGCAGCGATCAGTAAAGACACAGTTTACCTAAAGGTCTGTGGCGTGAGTCCGTTTTTTCACACACCACCATAAGTTTGTTTGCTTTCTGTATGTGTCATATTTTGGAATATTTGAATCTAAATGTCAAAGTTAAGTCCACGTCTGCATTCAATATATTTGCTCTCCAGCTCCATGAGGTGTCTGGCGGAGGGAGGGGGGCTCGATGCAGAGGGCCCCTGAAAAGGTGCTTTGTGCTGCTTGAGAAGGGCCTGAGGCTTGAGGCTGTCAGAGGTTGTGGTTCTAGGCAAGCAGCCAGGCCTTCAGACCCTCTCACTGGCACACACCGCACCACCATCTGGAGTGACGAGCCCTTCCTCAAACTGCTCCAGGAGCTGTACACAGTCGGGCCGGGCCTCTATTGGACTGGCCAGGCTCAGACTCACCACAGAGGGCTGCACAAATAAACCAACGGGGCTTCGCTGAAATTCCTTGGCGGCACAGCCCTAAAAAAATCAGTTCCCATGAGAGCATGGCAGAGTGGCCTCACACAGAGCAGCAGGGAGCAGGGCAAAGCTACTTAAAACTTCACCACATACAGCACACCTTTGAACTGAATAGATAATCTCGCTGTCATTACTGCATTGGTGGAGTATTATGATGATTATGATGTTTGACTTGTTCCCAGAAACCTGCTCAGGTTGCATTTGGCTGCCTTTATGTAAAAACCCTTGACAACTGATGAAGATGAGTCACTATCATCCAAAGTGATTTATTATGCTTATGGAAGTGCGTGCCCTGGCTGTCATCAGCGGAGGAGAGTGGGAGTGATCAGCTCACTACAATAAACTCAATTAGGCAAAGTGGCACAGACAGACTGACTCCTGACTCACTTCTTCTTTCATGGCTTTGTTTACCTTTTCCATTCTGCATGACAAGGAGCTCAAAAAAAGACCGAAGAGAGGGAAACTACAGGACTACTTGCCTGGCACTAA
>JALDNG010005591.1:0-12121 GCA_024349245.1 Neodontobutis hainanensis
TGGGCTTACTTCACACATTCACTAACAGCAAAGGTATAGAAAAGACAGTTTTTGATGCAGTTTACAAATTTACAATTGCTCCTCAGGGGGACAGAAGACCCCTCCCTCCTTCTAGTGCAGACTTGACCATCCTTCTAACATTTGTCCTAGTTCCCCAGTAACACCTTGAACCAGGCACCCAAGTCCTTATCTTGACCAGATCTTTCCTGTATGGGTGTGATTAAAGTAATCATGTTTTAAAACCATACACTCTTGACATTACATTTACATTTAGTCATTTAGCAGATGCTTTAAACCAAAGTGATTTACAAGTGAGGAAAACAATAGAAGCAATTTTCACAATGTACACACAAACACAAGGTAGACAAAAGCATAAGTGCACCAAAAACTAGTCAGTTACAACCCAGCACAGTATACAAAGCTAAGAATAGGAAATAATTATTTATTCTTTTTTTGTTGAAGAAAAGGAATTGATAGAAAGGGAGTAGAATTCAGTGTTTTTCATTTTTAAAGATGGCTACTGAATCTGCTGATCTTGTAGCAGCAGGTAGATCATTCCACCAATGTGGAACAGATCCAGAGAAAGTACGTGAGAGTGATTTTTTTTCCTTTTTGGGATGGTACCACCAGATGTTGTTCATTAGCAGAGCGCAGGGATCTGGTAGGAACATAGGTCTGTATCAATGAGTGAAGATATGAGGAACCAGTGGTGGTCTTGTAGGCCAAGAGCATAGCTTTGAACTTGATGCAGGCATCAACCGGGGCCAGTGTAACCTAATGAAGAGAGGAGTTACATGCGCTCTCTTCGGTTCTTTAAAGACCACTCTTGCTGCTGCATTCTGGATGAGCTGCAGAGGTTTGGTTGTGCAGGCAGGGAGTCCAGCCAGAAGAGCATTGCAATAATCCAGTTTGGACAAGACAAGAGCCTGAACTAGGATTTGCGTAGAGTGCTCCGATAGGAAAGGTCTAATTTTCCTAATGTTGTAGAGGATGAATCTACAGGACCTGGTGGTGCTGGCAACATGACTTGTGAAGTTTAGTTGATCATCAATTACCACTCCCAGATTTCTGGCAGTGCTGGACGGTGTAATGGTTGATGTTTTCTCTTTTCTATTAATATGCTTCTAGATGTAACATCCCATACTTGATTATAAACCAATTAAAAGTATAAACCATAAGGCACCAAGAGGCAGGGCCCAAGCCCTAGCTTCTACAACGGTTACCATACAAGAGTATGAAAATAAACTCGAGGAGGCAGCAGCGCGTATTGAAGAATTGGAAAGTTGGTCGGCAGCGGCAAATTAAATATTTCTAGAAGATATTAACATATCACTATCAAAGTATAATCAATAAGCGGGATATAAGTTGAATATCTCCAAAACCCAAATATTACTGTTCAATCATTCACCCTCAAATTAAACTGCACGCAAATACGATATAAAATGGAGCACCAACAAAATTAAATACCTCAGAGTATTTCTGTCTAAAGATCCTTCACTACTATATAATTTTAACTACAATCCAATAAACAAAAATATTAAATCAGACATCCAGAGATGGTCTACCTATCCGTTCGACTTAAGTGATAGAATAAATGTGGTAAAAATTAATATCCTCCCTGGACTACTTTACTTGTTTAATCCCTCCCGGTACGCAAACAGTCAAAACAATTTACAGAATGGGATAAGCTTTTATCGAAGTTTATATGGGAGGGGACGAGGCCCAAGGTTTGGCCCTTCCTAATTTAAAAATGTATTTTTATGCAGCTCAATTGCGTTACCTGTGTTGCTGGTGTGCCCCTAGTTATTTTGCCAAATGGAAAGAGATTGAGACACACATACCTGGATATAATGTTCAGACACTTATGGGAGAGGATCATATTCCAAACGAATTAATGGAATATCTTGGCCCAATTACACAATTCACAATGGAAATTTGGTATAATGTAGCAAGACAATTAAAATTGAATAAAGAAAAAAAAATACTAAGATGGGTAGCTCATGACAAAGATTTCAAGCCAGGAATGCATGACTCAAATTTCAGATATTGGATCAATAAAGGGGGAACAGCCTTTTGTAATTTAATCAATAATGGGAAAATAAGTTTTCAATATCTGAAAGACAAATTTAGTCTAGATAATCGAGACTTCTTCCGTTACCTGCAACTTAGAGAATACTACAATAAAGAAATTAAGGTCAGAAATTAACCTATTTAACCTAATGCGGTTTTAGGGACTTTGTGTGGTCCATAATCAACAAAAAATTAACAAAATTTTTCAAAGCTGTACAATAGCTTAATGTCCTGTCAGAAAAACAACTCTGTATGTCAAAGAAAAGTGGGAAAAAGAAGCCGTTGTCACAATCTCAAATGAATGGTATAAAATCTGTCATGTCCTAGTGTTGTGTGCTTATCTGTTTATGTAATGTATTTCATTTCCTGTGTTTTATTGTGAAATCACTAAACCCTGTCTGTGTTCCAGATTGTCTTCCTACCCTGGTGTCTTTCCCTCCACTGTGATTACCTGCTCCGCCCTAATGTGTTCCACCTGTGTCTCATTATGTTCCCTTTATAGTCTGTGTGTTTCCCCCTGTCCTGTGCCAGATTGTCTTTTCCCTAGTGTGAGCTTTCCAGCGTTTCTTTGTATTGCATTCTAGTATTTTTGACCCTTGCATTGTCTTGTGATTACGTCTCTCGGATTTTGGACTTGTACCTTTGCCTCGGATAATAAAGAACGTCAAAGCTCTGCCTTCGTGGGATCTGCTTTGCGAGTCCTTTTGCCTGGTCCTGACAGTACAATCTGGCCACTAACATGGACTCCGCAGATCCAGTGCGTGCGCCCTACAGGCACAGGGACAACGGATTCATCACCAGGAGGAACAGCTGGTGTTGCTCCAACGTGAGATGAGGGCTTCAGCAGAGAGCCATGAGCGGGCTTATTCCCACCTGTCTACACAAATTGGACATGTCGTTGAACGGATGCAGAGGCAGGAGGCTGCGTCATTGTCAGCGGAGAGTGCGGTTACTAACCAGGTGCCAGCTGAAGCGACCCGAGTACGGTCATTCGGGAGCCAGCACATATCCGGCTGTCTAGCCCGGAGAGATTCACGGGTGAGTCGGGGATTGTCGCCCCTTCTTGTCCCAATGTAAGCTGCACTTTGAGTTTCAAGAGTCCTCTTTTCCATCAGATCGGGCTAAGATAGCCTACATTATCTCATATTTGTCCGGCCGTGCGAGCATGGGCCACAGCTGAATGGGATAGAGGGTCAGCAGCTTGCAACTCGTTACCTTTGTTTTTAGAGACATTTACTCGAGTTTTTCAAACCATCACGCCGACGTGAAGCAGCGAAGGCACTAGTAACGTTGAGACAGGAACGCCAGAGCGCCTTTGATTATGCTATTGAGTTTCGCACATTAGCAGCAGACAGTGGGTGGAATCAACTAGCTCTTGTGGATGCATTTTTCAATGGTCTGTCTGAAAGAGTCAAGGACTATCTGACCCCGCTTGATCTACCCACGAACTCGACGCTCTAATTGCCTTGGCATCTAGGATAGATAATAGACTTCGGGAGAGAGTGAGATTCCGCTCAATCTGACAGTTACCAGGGAAGGAGGGGAGCCTCTAGGAGGAGGTTTTTCGGTGCCCGCTAGTTCTGCTCCTGCCTCCCCTCTTCTAACTGAGGAACCCATGCAGATGGGTCGGACCAGGCTCTCTGCTGCGGAGAGGAATCGACGCATGATGGAGGGTCGTTGCATCTACTGTGGTCAGCTGGGCCATTTCCTCTCCACGTGTCCAGTGAGACGAGGAGGTAGGGCACTTAGATCCTCAATTTTGGCAAGCCCGGCTATCATCAAGACTGATATCAGTCGGCAACTCTCCAAGATTCGATTAACTAACACTCCTCACTCGCAGTCTTCTAGCACTTATTGATTCGGGAGCTGATGCCAACTTTATGGACAGCAATCTTGCTGCTGAGTTGGGACTAACCATAATTCCCTTGGACTCACCAATGGAGGCTACCGCTCTTGATGGCCGGCTTCTGTGCACCATTACTCATCACACTAGCCCTGTAGTTCTGTCTTTTCCAGATCATCATTCCGAGAGACTCAGTTTTTTCCTGTTTCACTCATCCCTGCACCCTGTGATCTTGGGTTACCCATGGCTCATTCTACATAACCCGCACATAGACTGGTCATCGGGAGTCATAGTATCGTGGGGAGATCAGTGCAGATCCCGGTGTTTCCAGTTTTACTCTTCCGTTCCTGATACGCGTGGAGACACTCTCTCATCAGAGGAGATCCCGTGCGCAGAATTGGCTACAGTTCCTGAGGTCTACTGGGAATTACAGGAGGTGTTTAATAAGGTAAAGGCAACCTCACTTCCACCACACCGGCCGTATGACTGTGCCATCGAACTCCTCCCTGGAGCTTTTCCACCTAAGGGACGTCTGTACTCCCTATCCAACCGGGAGCGGGCTGTCATGGATGAATACATAGAGTCTTCACTCAAGACTGGTATTATCCGTCCTTCCTCTTCTCCGCCGGTGCTGGATTCTTCTTTGTTGATAAGAAGGACAAGACACTTCGTCCTTGCATCGATTACCGGGATTGAATGACATCACAGTGAAGAACAGGTACCCCTGCCATTAATCGCTTCTTGTTTTGAACTGTTACAGGGGCTAAAGTTTCTGAAGCTGGACTTAAGAAATGCGTATCACTTGGTCAGAATCAGAGAGGGTGACGAGTGGAAGACTGCTTTCAACACCCCAAGTGGTCATTACGAGTACTTGGTAATGCCATTTGGGTTGACTAATGCGCCTGCGGTTTTTCAGGCTTTGGTTAATGATGTACTAAGAGAAATGCTGAACAAGTTTGTCTTCGTGTACCTTGATGACATTCTCATTTTTTCCCTGATTTAGAGACTCACATTGTTCATGTCAAGCAGGTGCTTGGCAAACTTCTGGAGAATCAGCTGTATGTTAAGGCTGAGAAGTGTGAATTTCATGTATCTTCAGTTTCATTCTTAGGAATGGTAATCGCTGAGGGGTGCTGAAGATGGACCCGGCAAGATTCAAGCCGTGGCTGAGTGGCCTACCCCCTCTTGTCGTAAGGACGTTCAGCGATTCCTAGGATTTGCCAATTTCTACCGCAAGTTCATCAAGAATTTCAGTTCTATTGCAGCTCCGTTGCATGCTCTCACCTCTTCCAAGGTCCAGTTTTCCTGGTCTCCTAGGGCTCAGGCTGCCTTCCAGTGGTTGAAGGACTGTTTTACATCCGCTCCTATACTCGCCCTCCCAGACACCAACCGTCAGTTCATGGTAGAAGTGGATGCTTCGGATTCGGGAGTGGGGGCAATTCTATCACAGAGGTCAGTCGATGATGATAAGATACATCCTTGTGCATTCTTGTCAAAGAAGCTTTCTCCAGCTGAACAGAATTATGATGTCGGAGATAGAGAGTTGCTGGCAATTAAAGTAGCTCTGGAGGAGTGGAGACATCTCCTGGAGGGTACGCAGCAACCTTTTATAGTGTGGACTGATCACAAGAATCTGGAATACCTTAAGGCAGCCAAGAGACTGAATCCCCGACAGGCCCGATGGGCTCTATTCTTTTCCAGATTTAATTTCACTGTATCATATCGCCCAGGCTCCAAGAATATCAAGGCTGACTCTCTCTCCAGACTGTTTCTCCCTGACAGAGACCCTAAAGAGGCTTGCTCCATCCTGCCAGGCTCCTGTTTCGTGGGGGCCATTACCTGGAGCATCGAGAGAAGGGTCAGGGAGGCTCTTCGAACCATTGAGGCGCCACCGGGGGTTCCACCTAATCGCCTGTTTGTACCACCAGCACTACGAGGACAGGTAATATCTTGGGCTCATTCGTCGCGGGTGTCCTGTCATCCAGGAGGGCGCAGGACACTGTTTAGAGTTCAAGAGAGGTTCTGGTGGCCAAGCATGAAGAGGGAGGTTACTGAATATGTGGCAGCTTGTGATATTTGCTCGCAATAAGACCTCCAATTCGCCCATCTCTGGTCTGCTGCATCCATTGCCTGTACCCCATCGTCCTTGGTCGGACATCTCGGTGGATTTTGTTACTGGGTTACCTGTTTCGGAGGGTAACAATACTGTGCTTACTGTGGTAGATAGGTTCTCCAAGATGGTGCGGTTCATCCCTCTGCCCAAACTGCCTTCTGCTAAGGAGACGGCAGAAGTTTTATTAAGTCATGTATGCAGAATTTTTGGTTTCCCCAGGAACGTGCTGTCCGACCGGGGCCCGCAGTTTGTAGCTGGTTTCTGGAGGGCTTTCTGCAGCCTTGTGGGAGCAACTGTCAGTCTGACTTCAGGCCATCATCCTCAGACCAATGGACAGACTGAACGGGTCAATCAGGATTTGGAAGTGGGATTAAGATGTCTGACCTCGAGGAACCCCACATCTTGGAGTAAGGTACTGGGATGGTTGGAATACGCACATAACACTTTGCCGAATGCATCTACTGGCCTGTCACCATTTCATTGTGTTTTTGGATATCAGCCACCCTTGTTTCCTGCTTTAGAGCAAGAGGTCAGTGTTCCATCTGCTCTGGCCTTAGTTCGCCGTTGCCGCCGCATGGAGTCAGGCTCGACAATCCCTTCTAAGGAGCTCTGACCTATACAAGACAGTTGCTGATCGAAGGAGGAGGGAGGCTCCAACTTACCGAGTGGGACAGAAGGTGTGGCTATCCACGAAGGATATCCCATTACGAGTAGAGTCCCGTAAGTTAGCACCAAGATTCATTGGTCCTTTCCCTGTGTCCAAAGTCTTGAACTCTGTTGCGGTCAAACTAAAGCTCCCCAGGACTATGAAGGTCCACCCAACGTTCCATGTAAGCCGGATAAAGCCTGTAAGGGAGAGCTCTTTGGTCCCTGCCTCCAGACCCCACCACCCCGGATCATTGATGGTGGGCCAGTATATACGGTGCAGAAGTTGATGGCAGTTCGTCGCAGAGGGAGAGGGGTACAGTACCTTGTGGATTGGACGGGATACGGTCCCGAGGAGAGGTCCTGGGTACCGGCCAGGAACATTCTGGACCCAGACCTCATTCGGGACTTTCACCATCGCCACCCACAGGATCCTGGGCCGTCCGGTGACGGCTCGTAAGGGGGGGGGTACTGTCATGTCCTAGTGTTGTGTGCTTATCTGTTTATGTAATGTATTTCATTTCCTGTGTTTTATTGTGAAATCACTAAACCCTGTCTGTGTTCCAGATTGTCTTCCTACCCTGGTGTCTTTCCCTCCACTGTGATTACCTGCTCCGCCTAATGTGTTCCACCTGTGTCTCATTATGTTCCCTTTATAGTCTGTGTGTTTCCCCTGTCCTGTGCCAGATTGTCTTTTCCTAGTGTGAGCTTTCCAGCGTTTCTTTGTATTGCATTCTAGTATTTTTGACCCTTGCATTGTCTTGTGATTACGTCTCTCGGATTCTGGACTTGTACCTTTGCCTCGGATAATAAAGAACGCCAAAGCTCTGCCTTTCGTGGGATCTGCTTTGCGAGTCCTTTTGCCTGGTCCTGACAAAATCTGTGAGATGTCACAGACATCTACAAATTCACAAAAATAGAGAGAATTCAATTGGAAAAATTTCAGATTTTTTTATTACGCCATCTATTAAAGGCAAACAACTGTCCACCCAACAAATGTGTTGGAGGAAATGTGGCACTGTTGACGCTGGCCACACACGTTTTCTGTGACTGCTTTGAGGATAAGACCTTTCTGGACTTCTGTCCATCTTCTTTGTAAATTACTGAAGTATTCTTTACCTTTAACAACAATGTTTCTGGGTCTTTTGTCCAATGTAAAGAAGGAGGATCAATATTTGGTTAAGATTTTATTGTCGGCAGGAAATAAAGCGATAAGATGGCTCAAACCAGAGCCACCCAGCCATACTCAGTGGATAGACATTAACATTGTGCAGGAACTATTCACCATGGAAAATATGACTTTTATTCTAAGGATAAAAGAAGCAGAATTTAAAGAAAAGGGTACAAATAGATAGCTTATAAAACAATAGAAACTGTTTAATCTAAAATTTATTTTATTCTTTATCACAATATCCGGTTGCTGTCTTATGTTTAATTGTTCATTTTAGCATTCTGTAAACATACTCAAAACTAAGATCATGTTATGCGTTTTATCAGCTTAAAAAAATTGGCAAAGCCTAGCAAGCGCTGTACGTCCCTCTGGCAAGAGGGAGTAGGCCAGTCTGCCACGGCTTGAATCTTGCCTGGATCCATCTCCAGCACTCCCTCTGAAATGACCATTCCTAAAAAAGGACACTGATGACACATGAAACTCACATTTCTCTGCCTTTATGTACAACTAGTTCTCAAGAAGCTTGCCAAGCTGTTTAACATGGAGAATGGGAGTTTCTAGATCAGGGGAAAAATGAGAACGTTGTCAATATAGACAAAAAAGGAACCGAGAGCTGGAGTCGAGCTGGGGACTGGGACCAACCCAGAGAGCTGGACAGTGTGCTGGAACTGAGCCGAGGACCAAGACCGAGCCAGAGCCAGAGATTGGAGCCGAGCTGGAACTGGGACTGGGCTGGAGAGCAGGAACAAGGGCTGGAGCTGAGCTGGAACTGAGCAGGTAAGTAATCCACGGATCAAGCGATAAGAAAGGTGAGCAAACTACGATGTTCTGAAGCTGAATGTTCACACAAAGCATGCTGAACGATCTGCCAGAGAAGAGTTGGACAGGAGATGTTTAAATACATCATTGATAGCAATAGGCTGCAGGTGCTTGGAACAGGTGGCAGTGATGAGGTGAAGGAGAGAGAGAAGTGGAGCGGATCCCTGAGAGAACCGGAGTGGATCTGACACTTCCCTAGTTTAAGGTAACTCTCAGGAACTGAAGCTAAAGCTGAACACTGGGTCTCCTCTGATAAAGAGTGTTGCTAGACAATTCTAAAGTGGGAGAGGAGGACTGGAAACACCCTTGGCTGCACTGAGAACCCCAGAATAAAATAGCGCCAGAGGACCAGTCTATGTGAGGGTTATGTTGAATAAGCCAATGGTAACAAGATTATAAAGTGCAGGGATGAGTGGAACAGGTAAAAACTGATCTTCTCAGAAGGGTGCTCTAGAAAGGCTAGGGCTATGGGGCTTGTGGTTAGTGACGATGCACAGAAGGCCTCCATCAAGAGCGGTAGCCTTCATCGACGACCCCAGTGGAATGATGGATAGGCCCAACTACGAAGTAAGGGTGGTGTCCATAAAGTTGACATAAGCTAGAAGACTGAGACAATGAGAAGTGGCAGTTAGCTGTACCTTAAAGAGTTGTCGACTGGTACAATTCTTGATAGTAGCTGGACTCATCAAGACAATGGACCTGGTTGACGTACTGCCTTGTCATTACTGTGCAGGTGGCGCGAAATGGGCAGCAGTAGCTCAGTGGGTAGAACGGCCTTCCTTTGAAGGACGAGTGGGCGGATCGATCCCTGCTCGAAACATCCCAAATCATTCCGCTTTCCCCCACTTACTGTCGTTGTGTCGACTCACGGACGGACGGACGGACTGGACACTGTTCTGTCGCCGGCCACGGACGTTTTTGGCCCCCGGCCTTTAAGGTGGGGGGTACTTTCATGTCCTAGTGTTATGTGTTAGTCTGCTATTTCATTTCTTGTTAAGTGTCTCACCCCGTCTGTATGTCAGATTGAATTCCTGCTCTCGTGCCTTTCCCTCCTTTGTGATTACCTGCTCCGCCCCTAATGTGTTCCACCTGTGTCTCATTGTGTTCCCTTTATAGTCTGTGTCTTTTCCCCTGCCCTGTGCTGGATTGTACCCTCAAGTTTGTAGCATTACACTTGTGTGAGCAGTCCTGTGAGTCCTTGTGTCTGTCTTCTAGTGTTTACACTTGTGTGAGCAGTCCTGTGAGTCCTTGTGTCTGTCTTCTAGTGTTTATAATCATAGCCCTGTGTTTTGACCTCGTCTCTTGGATTTCGGACTTTGTACCTCTGCCTGTGTTCAATAAACCCTTCATTGAACCATCTGCCTTCGTGGGGTCTGCATCGAGAGTCCTTCTGCCTGGTCCTGACATCTTGAACAAAAGAAAGGGTCCTCTGAGAAGCCATCAGCCACTGGATGAAGAAAGCACTCCTGCCTCACCAGCCAAGGATCCTCCTCTGACTGTACCACCATCAACATCTCCATCACTGCCATGGACCACCCCAGTAACATCAACACCTTCTGCCGACCTCACCATTTCTGTCCCATCCCCGGATTCACTAATGGGATTTCGAGATTACCTGGAAATTTCGTAAAATCTGGAATTAAGATGATACCCCTTAAATCTAACTTGGCCAGGTCACGGGTTCTATCATCATCCATAAAAAACACCACCCCCAAAACCACCCAGGAGCACCACTTCTCCACCTCGGCCAGTACCTAGAGTCCAATGCCCCTCTGTCAGACCACCTCCTCCTAGACCAGCTCCAAAAGCCTTGACTAGCATCAAGGCTACTATCAGCGATTAGGACACTGAGGGCCTCTGCTGTTCCAGGACTTTTAATCATAATAAACCACTTATCAACGTGAGGCCCTGGGAGAGAACACTCCCCTCCAGCTCCATATTGGTCACAGGTCACATATTGGAGAAGAGAATAACAGTTAGATTGTCTAATCAGACAAATCTGATTCAAATCCCCTGCAAACAGATAAAGTCTGGTCCGGCTCAAACGGACTTGAAACTTGCAGTGTTCAATGTCAGGTCTTTGGGAAACAAATCTTTTTTTAATTATTGATTTTATACAGAAACCATGGTTAGACAGCAAAACTGTCTTATTGAATCCACCCCATTGAATTTCACATTTTTGGTGGTGGTGTATGTTCCTTTCTTAGTGATAATATTCTTATAGAGAAACTATCTCTTGGGGAGTTTTCATCATTTGAGAAATGGAGTTGAGGTTTTCTCAATCTATTTTATATGTAGTTCTTTACAAACCACCCCAACAATGTCATGATTTTATTGATGAGTTACTGAAATGCTTTCGGTTATCTGCACAAAATTTGAAAAAGTAGTCATATCAGGTGATTTTAATGTGCATGTGGATAATGTTTGTGACAGAAATGCCAAAGAACTTTCTACTGTTCTTGATACTTTCGGTCTTTGTCAGCATGTTAATGAGCCGACCCATAACAGAGGTCACACTCTGGACCTGGTCATTACAAAGGCTGTTCATATTTCAGATGTCACTGTGATTGATGTTGCTCTGTCTGATCATTCTTGTGTCTTCTTCCATCTGTCCATAATTCCAAAAGTTACTGCTGGACCTACAGTTGTTCAGAAGAGACACATTAATGATAACACCAGGACACAGTTTATGGAGGCAATCAGGTTTGAAAATGCCTCATCAGGTCAAGTTGATGATTTGTTGAATTGTTATACTTCAGGTGTTTTAAATGTTATGGACGCCAATGCTCCTGTTAAGGTTAAAGTGATGAAGAAGAGGCAGAAGCCTTTGTGAGGAAATGCTCCTTCTGTCAGGGCACAGAAACGGGAATGCCGAAAGAAAATGGCATGAATTGCAACTTTTAATTCATTATGAGGTATACTAAGAAAATTTGCATGTTTTTAATCAAACTTTGCAGAAGCAAGAGAAGTATTCTTTGGAGATCATCAACAACAGCAGTAACAACTCATGTGTCCTGTTTGCTACAGTGAACAGATTAACAAACCCTCCAGCTCCATTTCCTCCAGAATTAGTTTCCACCACTAAATACAATGATTTTGCGTTGTTTTTTAACAACAAGTTTCAAGACAAAGTCTCTGTCTTAGTTCTGTTGGACTTGAGTGCTGTGTTTGATACAGTGGACCATGAAATCCTGTCACAAAGATTAGAGGAATGGATAGGTATCTCTGGAACTGCTCTTAAATGGTTTCAGTCATATCTTGAAGACAGGAAGTACTTTGTTTCGGTTGGTAACTGTGTATCTGACCAAATGGCCCTGACATGTGGGGTTCCACAGGGGTCTATCTTGGGACTCCTATTATTCAATCTTTACATGCTTCCTTTAGGCCAGTTAATACGCAGCAGTGGCATATCATACCACAATTATACAGATGACACTCAGATTTACATTTCACTCACAGC